>JAKWIY010001903.1:0-13807 GCA_027704805.1 Solanum corneliomulleri | reverse complement strand
AAAGTTGGGTGGCATATCTGGATAGTTCGCGAAATTTAGCCTCATACGCGTTTACTGTCATCCTTCCTTGTTCAAGACTCAAGAATCATCCTCTCTTTCTATCTCTCAAAGTCCTTGGGATATTTTTCTCCATGAATAGGGTAGAGAATGATTCCCAGTCATAGGTGGTGCCTCTGTTGGTGACACTCAACATGTGAACGCCACCAATATTTTGGCGTTACCTTGGACTGATAGCTCACGAACTCCACACCAAACCTCTCTACTATCCCTATCTTGTGTAGTAGCTCATGACAATAAACCAGAAAATCATAAGCATCTCATCGATTCTACCCCTTGAAGACTGGAGATTTTCAATTTCAAGAACTTACTAAAAAGTTCGTGTTGATCGTTTGTCATAATAGGCCCGTAGTCAGTCGTGGAAATGTGCCTATTCCCAATGTTGCCTCCATGCGGGGAGCCATAGTAGCCGCATGTCCGTAATCTCTGAAACCGGAGTGTTGTGCTGCAAAACCACTGGAGGTGCTTGACCTTGATCAGACAACCCGCTAAGATAAGCAAGTACTTGGTTGATCGTCTCTGGGTAGGTTGGGGTGGCATTTGCTCATTCTGCCCTTGTTCGGTTTCCCCTTCCTCACCCTCTCTTACTGCATCCTCAGTCGGTGGAGGAGTCACCGCCTAGTATCCGATGGGCTAGGGGCTCGTCCTCTTCCTCTAGAGGACGTCCTCCCACGACCTCTCCACGGCCTCTTTGCCGCTGTTCCTCCCTCGAGCCACAGCCCAGTGGCTGGCTCAGTAGTTTCATGTCTTTTCCGTTGTCGCTGCTGGTGCGGTCGTTGCTCTAGTTCTAACCATCTGCGATAGAGTGAAGATGATCAGATACAATTTGTATCACCGAATACCAATTGGACTCAAGTAGTAGCATAAAGAAAGAATGAAAGAATGGACTTTTCCTAAAGTCTATAGCCTCTCAAAGAAAAGTAAAGGCGTCCCCCTACCGTTCTTTAAGACTCTACTAGACCTGTTCTTGTGTGATGAGACCAAGAACCTAATGCTCTGATACCAAGTCTGTCACGACCCAAATCGGGGACGCGACTGGCACCCACATTTACCCACCCTCCTATGTGAGCGAACCAACCAATTTAACCCTTAACATTTTAATACAATATCAACAAAAGAAATGCGGAAGCTTAACTCATTAATAAAACAAATCAATAACTATTATTATTATCCCAAAATCTGGAAGTCATCATCACAAGAACATCTATCTCAAATTTCTAAACTAAACTATCTAAGAACAAAATACTAAAAGCTAGTCCATGCCGGAAGTTCAAGGCATCAAGACTTGAAGAAGGAGACCAAGTCCAAGCTAGACGCATTAGCTCACCCTGAATTTCCGATGAAGTGAAGACTGGCTAGATCTACTGTTGAGTTGAAGTTGACGGAACGTTTGTTGCATTACACAAATAACAAAGAAAGAAACAACAAGTAGGGGGTCAGTACAACCACACGTACTGAGTAGATATCATCGGTTAACTCAAAATAGGCAATAATACATATCAAGTAATATTATAAATCAACTATAAACTCAACATGTAGCAACAAGTATTGTAATCGTCAATAAATACCATCAAGTTCATCCATGAGGACTCAAGCCTCAATACCATACTCATTTGGGAATTAAGTTCATTATGTTGAGTGTATTAACATCTTTCGAGATTCATTATCTTTTCTCTCTTGTGTCGGTAACGTGACACTCCGATCCCCTATACTATGTGTCGGTACGTGACACTCGATCCCCTATATGTGTCGGAACGTGACCTCGTCCCCTATATGTGTCGAAACGTGACACCCGATCCCCTATATGTGTCGGTACGTGACACTCCGACCCCTATATGTGTCGGAACGTGACACTCCGATCCCCTATATGTGTCGGAATGTGACACTCCGATCCCCTATATGTGTCGGTACGTGACACACTCGATCCCCTACATCTACGTGTCGGTTCGTGACAAACCCGTCCCACTAATACTATGTGTCGGAACGTGACACTACGATCCACTAATTCTATGTGTCGGAACGTGACACTCCGATCCACTAATCTCATTATATCCGTTCATCAAGCCTTCTCTAAACCAAGGCATCATCAATCCCAATCACTTTAATTCATCAAGCCTTCTTTTATACCAAGGCATTATTATTAATATCATAGATTAAAGTTTCTTTCAATGTAACGACCTGTTTAGTCGTTTTGAGCAACAGAGTCCATTTCTGGAAAAACTGACTGGGACGACGAGGGTCACGACGGACCGTCGTGGTCACGACGGCCCGTTGAGGGAGTGTCGTCCCATGGCACTTAGAATTTTGAAATTGGGTACTGAAAATCGACTCTCTGTAAATTGTGACGGACCTGCAGGACGTGCCGTCACATTCACGACGAACCGTCGTGAGTCCCGTTGCAAAAACACTTCAACTTTTGAGAATTTGGTGCAAGAAAACGAGTTTCTGACCGTCAGGACGGAGGTGCAGGACGGACCGTCACAGGCGTGACGGGCCGTCGCAGACCACCTGAAATCTTGGAGTAGGCGACGGCCATCGTGACGGACCGTCGCAGGCACGACGGCCCGTCACAGGTCACGCAGTCCCAGACAGTTTGAGGATTTCTCCACACGTTTTAAGGGTCGTTTTTGACTATTCTTTCCTTAATTATAAGATTGAGGGGTAACATTAATAAGTCTAATTACTTAGGGTTAAAAAAGTAACCTTAAGTTAATTAGGGGGTTTTATTGTCCTCTTTTACACTTAATTATATTGTAATTAGGGTAAAGGAAAGAGGGTTTTGAAAAACAAAAGAGAAGAAAAGAACCAGAGGCAGGGCAGAATCGATCGAGAAGGGAGGGAAAATAGGAGCTTGGGAATTTGCTTGTTGATCACTAGTCTTCTGTGGAGGTAGGTTATGGTTTTATGTTACGATAATCGTAGTGAACTCTTGATAGTGTATGATATGTATTGATGATGTTGTAAACCTGTCTATGTGCTTAAATTGTATGCTTGCATGATTAATGATTATAGATTGCGATTAATTAACAAGCATGATGAAGCTATTGAATCCCAAAAATCTTGAAAGAACCCTAATTCGCTTGATATATTAATATAATAAGATTGATGATGCCTTAGTATGATAGAAGGCTTGATAAATTATATAATGAGAATGAGGATGCCTTAGTGTGAAAGAAGGCTTGATGAATTAGGGGATCGGGTGCCACGTTCCGGTACCAGGATAGAATGAATATGAGGATCAGAGTCACGTTCCGACACCAGGAATAGAATATGAGGATCGGGTGCCACGTTCCGGTACCAGGATAGAATGAATATGAGGATCGAGTGTCAGTTCCGACACCAGGATAGAATATGAGGATCGGGTGCCACGTTCCGGTACCAGGATAGAATGAATATGAGGATCGGAGTGTCACGTTCCGACACCAGGAAGAATTAGAGGAGCGGAGTGTCACGTACCGACACAAGAGGAAGGAAGATAATGATCTTGAAAGATAATGAATATACTCAATCTAATGAACTTAATTCCCAAATGAGTATGGGTATTGAGGCTTGAGTCCTCATGTGTGAACTTGACGGAAATTGTTAATGATCAAGTATTGCTATTGCTACATGTTGAGTATTGTAGTTGATTTACATTATTATTAATATATTGTTCCCTATTTTGAGTTAGCCGATGATATCTACTCAGTACGTTTGTTTTACTGACCCCCGTACTTTTATGTTTTCCCTTTATTATTTGTTTTATGCAGCAACGTTCCCGTCAACTTCGACTCAGCAGTAGATCAAGCCAGTCTTCTCTCCATCGGAAATTCAGGGTTAGCTAATGCGTCTAGCTTGGACTGGGTCTCCTTCTTCAAGTCTTGATGCCTTGAACTTCCGGGGAGGGCCTGTTTACGTTGTTTTTAGCCTGTTTATTAGCTTCTTTGATTACAAGTTCTAGATTGATAGATAGATGTTCTTGTGGTGAGACTTCCAGATTTTGGGGATATTAATAATAGTTTTGAGTTGTTTTATTAATGAATTAAGTCTTCCGCATTTCTTTTGTTGTATTGTATTAAAATGTTAAGGGTAAATTGGGTGGTTCGCTCACATAGGAGGGTAAATGTGTGCCAGTCCGTCCCCGATTTGGGTCGTGACAACTTGGTATCAGAGCATTAGGTTCATTGGTCTCATCACCAAGAACAGGTCTAGTAGAGTCTTAAAGAACGGTAGGGGGACGCCTTTACTTTTCTTTGGGAGGCTATAAGACTTTAGGAAAATTCCGTTCTTTCATTCTTTCTTTCGTGCTACTACTTGGTCCAATTGGTATCTAGGTGATACAAATTGTATCTGACCATCTTCATTCTATTTCGCAATGGTTAGAACTAGAGCAACTACCGCACCAGCACGCGGACACGGAAAGACAGGAACTACTGAGCCAGCCACTGGGGCTGTGGCTCGAGGAAGAACACACGGCAAGAGGCCGTGGGAGAGGTCGTGGGAGGACGTCCTCTAGGGAGAGGACGATCCCCTAGCCCTCTGATGCTAGGGCGGTGACTCCTCCACCGACTGAGGAGGTAGCTAGAGATGGTGAGGAAGGGGAAACTGACACAAGGGCAGAATGAGGAAATGCCACCCCAACCTACCCCAGAGATGATCAACCATACTTTCTTATCTTAGCTGGTGTTGTCCGATCAGGGTCAAGCACCTCCAATGGTTTCTGCACCAACACCTCCGGTTTCAGAGATACGACATGCGCTACTATGGCTCCCCGCATGGATGCACCATTGGAATAGGCACATTTCCACGTCTGACTACTGGGCCTATTATGACAAACGATCAATATGAACTTTTTAGTAAGTTCTTGAAACTGAAACATCCAGTCTTCAAGGGTGCAGAATCTGAAGATGCTTATGATTTTCTGGTGATTGTCATGAGCTACTACACAAGATGGGGATAGTAGAGAGGTTTGGTGTCGAGTTTCGTGAGTTATCAGTTCCAAGGTAACGCCAAAATGTGGTGGCGTTCACATGTTGAGTGTCAACCAACCGAGGCACCACCTATGACTTGGGAATCATTCTCTAGTTTGTTCATGGAGAATTATCCCAAGGACTTTGAGAGATAGGAAGAGGGATGAGTTCTTGAGTCTTGAACAGGGAAGGATGACAGTAAACGCGTATGAGGCTAAATATCGCTCACTATCCAGATATGCCACCCAACTTTGTTTCAGTCCACAAGAACGGATCCGCCGTTTTGTGAAGGGGTTTGAGGTCAGAATTGCGGATTTCAGCCTTACAGAAGCGGCAACAGCAACATCCTTCCAAGAGGTGGTAGACTTTGTGATTGAGGTGGAAGAGAGTGAAACCCAGATGACTTCACCACGACATCGACATCAAAGAGGTTCCGAAGGGGAGGTGAGTATAATGGTTCTTATTCTAGAGGACAGAACTCCGGAGGTCACTCAAATCGACCAATACAGTCTTCACTACAGACTGTAGTTGGGGGTCCATCTCAGAACGGTCAACATTTCTCTGAGAGGCCGACGCGTGAACCCAGAGAATGTTATGGGTGTGGAGAGATTGGGCACATTAAGAGGTACTATCCAAACCAGAGTTACAGACCCCCAATGGCTAGAGGAAGAGGTGGTAATGTCTTTTGGTCTTACGAATGCCCCCGCCGCCTTCATGAGCATGATGAACGGGATTTTCAAGCCATACTTGGACCTCCTTGTGATTGTGTTCATTGATGATATACGGATATACTCCAAAAGTAAGAAGGAACATGAGGAGCATTTGAGAATGGTGTTAGAGTTGTTGAGGAAGAAAAAGCTTTATGCGAAATTCTCCAAGTGTGAGTTTTTGGTTAGATTCAGTGTCCTTCTTGGGACACGTGGTTCTAAGGATGGAGTGATGGTAGATCATCTAAGATTGAGACGGTAAAAGAATGGGGTAAGACCTACAAACGTGTCAGAAATAAGGAGTTTTTGTGGGCTAGCTAGCTACTACTACCGCCGATTCGTCAAGGGATTCTCTCATTGCTTCCCAATTGACGAACTTGACTAAGCAGAATGTTCCATTTGTATGGTCGGATGAGTGTGAGGAGAGCTTTCAGAAGCTTAAGACTTTGTTGACTACCGCGCCTATCCTCACCTTGCCGGTAGAGGGCAAAAACTTTATTGTCTATTGTGATGCATCCTATTCGGGTTTGGGTGCAGTGCTAATGCAAGAGAAGAATGTGATTGCTTATGCTTCGAGACAATTAAAGGTGCATGAACGTACCTATCCAACTCATGACTTGGAATTGGCCCGCGGTATGTTTGCACTAAAGCAATGGAACACTACTTGTATGGTTAAGTGTGAAGTCTATACGGACCATCGTAGCCTACAGTATGTCTTCACTCAGAAGGACTTGAACTTGAGACAAGGGAGATGGATGGAACTACTAAAGGACTACGACATCACTATCTTGTATCATCCTGGGAAGGCGAATGTTGTGGCAGATGCCTTGAGTAGAAAGGCCGGAAGCATGGGAAGTCTAGCTCATTTGCAAGCTTCTAGACGCCCATTGGCTAGAGAAGTGCAGATTTTGGCTAATGACCTTATGAGGTTAGAAAAAATGAGAAGGGAGGATTGTTAGCTTGTGTAGAGGAAAATCGTCTTTCCTTGATCAGATTAAGGGGAAAAGTTTGACGATGAGAAACTAAGGCGAATTCGAGATAAATGTTGCAAGGAGAGGCTAAGGAAGCAATAATCGATGGGGAAGGTGTTTTGAGGATTAAAGGGAAGAGTATGTGTACCCCGCATCGAGATTTGACCACCACTATTCTGACGAGGCCCATAGTTCCGGATATTCTATACATCCTGGTGCAAACCAAGATGTATCGCGACCTAAAGCAAACACTTCTGGTGGAGTAGAATGAAGCGCGATATTGTTGAGTTTGTTCCAAGTGTCCAAATTGTCAACAAGTAAAGTATGAACACCAGAGGCCCGGAGGAACACTTCAGAGAATGCCCATTCCTGAATGGAAGTGGGAGAGAATCGCAATGGACTTTGTGGTTGGTCTTCCAAAGACATTGGGTAAGTATGACTCTATTTGGGTGATTGTTGATAGGTTAACTAAGTCTGCTCACTTCATTCCTGTCAAGGTGACTTACAATGCAGAGAGGTTAGCTAAAATCTACATCTCAGAAATCGTTCGACTGCATGGAGTTCCACTCTCCATTATATCAGATAGAGGTACGCAGTTTACTTCTAAGTTTTGGAGAACGTTGCATGCTGAATTAGGTACTAGGTTAGACCTTAGTACTGCATTTCATCCTCAGACAGATGGTCAATCTGAGCGAACGATTCAAGTTTTGGAGGATATGCTTCGCGCCTTGTGTTATAGAGTTTGGGTGGCCATGGGATAGCTTTTTACCTTTGGCGGAGTTTTCATACAATAATAGCTATCACTCCAGTATTGACATGGCTCCATTTGAAGCATTGTTGGGAGGAGGTGTAGATCTCCCATTGGTTTGGTTTGATGCCTTTGAAGTTGACCTTGGGGACTGATCTGTTGAGAGATTCTATGGAGAAGGTGAAAGCTATTCTAGAAAGCTTTTGGCGGCTCAAAGTAGACAAAAGGAGTATGCATGACCGGAAGTTAGAGACTTTGGAGTTCATGGAAGGTGAACAAGTCTTGTTGAAGGTTCGCCCATGAAAGGGGTGATGCGGTTTGGAAAAAGAGGTAAGTTGGTCCAAGTATATTGGACCATTTGAAGTGCTTAAGAGAATAGGGGAGTGGCGTATAATTAGCCTTGCCCCAGGGCTGTCCGAGTGCATCCGGTGTTCATGTATCTATGCTGAAGAATACCACGGAGATGGAAACTACATTATCCGTTGGGATTCAGTTTTGTTGGATGAGAACTTGATTTATGAAGAGGAACCGGTTGCTATATTAGATAGAGAAGTTCGCAAACTGAGGTCGAGGGAGATTGCATCCATCAAAGTGCAATGGAAGAATCGACCGGTTGAAGAGGCTACTGGGAGAATGAGAGGCAGATATGCAAGAAAAATACCCACATCTGTTTACAGATTCAGGTACTCTTTTCGCCATTTTTTTCTTCTTTTGATCATTCGGGGACGAACGATGGTAAATTGGTATCTATTGTAACGACCTGTTTAGTCGTTTTGAGCAACCAGAGTCCATTTCTGGAAAAACTGACTGGGACGACGAGGGTCACGACGGACCGCGTGGTCACGACTGCCCATCGAGGGAGTGTCGTCCCATGGCACTTAGAATTTTGAAATTGGGTTACTGAAAATCGACTCTCTGTAAATTGTGACGGACCTGCAGGACGTGCCGTCACATTCACGATGAACCGTCCGTGATCCCGTTGCAAAACACTTCACTTTTGAGAATTTGTGCAAGAAAACGAGTTTCTGACCGTCAGAACGGAGGTGGCAGGACGGACGTTCACAGGCGTGACGGGCCGTCGCAGACCACCTGAAAATCTGAGTAGGCGACGGCCATCGTGACGGAACCGTCGCAGGCACGACGGCCCGTTCACAGGTCACGCAGTCCCAGACAGTTTTAGGATTTTCCCACACGTTTTAAGGGTGTCGTTTTTGACTATTCTTTCCTTAATTATAAGATTGAGGGGTAACATTAATAAGTCTAATTACTTAGGGGTGAAAAGAAGTAACCTTAAGTTAATTAGGGGGTTTTTATTGTCCTCTTTTACTTAATTAATTGTAATTAGGGTAAAGGAAAGAGGGTTTGAATAAAACAAAAGAGAAAGAACAGAAGAGAGGCAGAAATCGATCGAGAAGAAGGAGAAAAATAGGAGCTTGGGAATTTGCTTGTTGATCACTAGTCTTCTGTGGAGGTAGGTTATGGTTTTATGTTACGATAATCGTAGTGAACTCTTGATAGTGTATGATATGTATTGATGATGTTGTAACCCTGTCTATATGCTTAATTGTATGCTTGCATGATTATGATTATGAGATTGCGATTAATTAACAAGCATGATGAAGCTATTGAATCCCAAAATCTTAAAAGAACCCTAATTCGCTTGATATATTATATAATAAGATTGATGATGCCTTAGTATGATAGAAGGCTTGATAAATTATATAATGAGAATGAGGATGCCTTAGTGTGAAGAAGGCTTGATGAATTAGGGGATCGTGTGCCACGTTCCGGTACCAGGATAGAATGAATATGAGGATCGGAGTGTCACGTTCCGACACCATGATAGAATATGAGGATCGGGTGCCACGTTCCGGTACCAGGATAGAATGAATATGAGGATCGGAGTGTCACGTTCCGACACCAGGATAGAATATGAGGATCGGGTGCCACGTTCCGGTACCAGGATAGAATGAATATGAGGATCGGAGTGTCACGTTCCGACACCAGGATAGAATTAGAGGAGCGGAGTGTCCACGTACCGACCAAGAGGAAGGAAGATAATGAATCTTGAAAGATAATGAATATACTCAATCTAATGAACTTAATTCCCAAATGACTATGGTATTGAGGCTTGAGTCCTCATGTGTGAACTTGACGGAAATTGTTAATGATAAAGTAATTGCTATTGCTACATGTTGAGTATTGTAGTTGATTTAACATTATTATTAATATATATTGTTCCCTATTTTGAGTTAGCCGATGATATCTACTCAGTACGTGTGGTTGTACTGACCCCCCTACTTTTAATGTTTTTCCTTGTTATTTGTGTTATGCAGCAAACGTTCCGTCAACTTCGACTCACAGCCGTAGATCAAGCCAGTCTTCTCTCCATCGGAAATTTAGGGTGAGCTAATGCGTCTAGCTTGGACTGGGTCTTCCTTCTTCAAGTCTTGATGCTTGAACTTCCGGCATGGACTAGTGTTTACTTGTTTTTAGCTTTTTAGACATTCTTAGATTAGTAAATTGAGATAGATGTTCTTGTGGTGATGACTTCCAGATTTTGGGGATATTAATAATAGTTTTGAGTTGTTATTAATGAATTAGTCTTCCGCATTTCTTTTGTTGATATTGTATTAAAATGTTAAGGGTAAATTGGTTGGTTCGCTCACATAGGAGGGTAAATGTGGGTGCCAGTCGCGTCCCCGATTTGGGTCGTGACATTCAAGATTTGGGATTCAATGGTTTTCATCATGCTTGTTTTATCAACATCACATAATCATATTCATGCAAGCATACAATAAGCATATAGACAGGTTTACAATATCATCAACACATATTATTCACTATCAAGAGTTCACTACGAATATCGTAATATAACCATAACCTACCTCCACCGAAGAATTGAATCAACAAGCTATCTTCTCAAAATCCTTGCTATCCTCTATGCCTCTTGATCGATCTATTTGCTCTCTCAATTCGTTTCTCCCTTTTCTCTCTTTTGTTTTGTTTTATTCAAACCCTCCTTCTTTTTACCCTAATTAATCATATAATTAAGTGTGAAAAAGGACATAAACCCCACTAATTCACTTAGGTTACCCCTTTTAACCCCTAAGTAATTAGACTTATTAATGTTACCCCTCAATCTTTATAATTAAGGAAAGAATAGTCAAAAACGGACCCTTAAAACGTGTGGAGAAATCCTAACTGCCTGGGATTGCGTGACCTGTGACGGGTCGTCGTGCCTGCGACGTCCGTCACAGTGGTCGTCGCAGCTCCCCTAGCTCAATGGCTGTGACGGCCGTCACAGCCGTGACGGTCCGTCCTGTTCCTCCGTCATGACGGTCAGAAACTCGTTTTCTTGCACCAAATTCTCAAAGTTGAAGTGTTTTGCAACGGGACTCACGACGGTTCGTCGTGGATGTGACGGCACGTCCTGCAGGTCCGTCACAATTTACAGAGAGTCGATTTTCAGTACCCAATTTCAAAATTCTAAGTGCCATGGGACGACACTCCCTCGACGGGCCGTCGTGACCACGACGGTCCGTCGGGACACACGTTGTCTCTCTGCCAGTTTTTTCCAGAAATGCACTCTGTTGCTCAAAAACGACTAACAGTCGTTACAACTACACACCATGCGGAAATAGATAGGAGCAAAAAGAGTAAATAATAAACAAAGAAAACCTATGGAATGGATAAAAGGAAGTGAAAAGATAACCAAGAAATGGAAAATATAAATAATAAACAAATAACGCAATTAGAAATTGTTATATTTACTATAGACAAAATTAAATTAATTAATGAGCAACTAGAACAATTATATAGTGAAGATCCCTTACAAGATGGGAAAAACAAAAACAAGGTAAAAATTGAATTAATAGATGAAAATAGCATAACGCAGAAACATTAAATATAACTTTGATGATTTACAAGAATTTAAAATACATATAGATGAATTATTAGCAAATAATTACATACAAAAAAGCAATAGTAAACATACAGTCCAGCATTTATAGTTAAAAACATAGTGAACAAAAAAGAAGGTAAAAGCAAAGGAATGGTTATAGATTATCGTAATTTAAATGCTAAAACTAAAACATATAATTACCCAATACCAAATAAAATACTAAAAATAAGACAGAAACAAGGATATAATTATTTCAGTAAATTTGACTGTAAATCAGGATTTTACCACCTAAAACTAGAAGAAGAATCTAAACAACTAACAGCATTCACAGTACCATTCTAGCTTTAGGTGGTAAAATCCTGATTTACAATCAAATTTACTAAAATAATTATATCCTTGTATTTGTCTTATTTTTAATATTTTGTTTGGTATTGGATAATTATATGTTTTAGTTTTAGCATTTAAATTACGATAATCTATAACCATTCTACTTTTACCTCTTTTTTGTTCACTATGTTTTATAACTATAAATGCTGGACTTGTATGTTTACTATTGCTTTTTTGTATGTAATTATTTGCTAATAATTCATCTATATGTATTTTAAATTCTTGTAAATCATCAAAGTTATATTTTAATGGTTTCTGCGTTATTATGCTTTTTTCATCTATTAATTCAATTTTTACCTTTGTTTTATGTTTTTCCCATCCTTGTAAGGGATCTTCACTATATAATTGTTCTAGTTGCTCATTAATTAATTTAATTTGTCTATAGTAAATATAACAATTTCTAATTGCGTTATTTGTTTATTATTTATATTTTCCATTTCTTGGTTTATCTTTTCACTTCCTTTATCTCCTTCCATAGGTTTTCTTTCTTTATTATTTACTCTTTTTGCTCCTATCTTATTTCCGCATGGTGTAGTAAGCCACCCAGTGTGTTTTTGTTATTATGTGTGGGTAAAATTTTTATCTAGAAATGGCATTCCTAATAACATATCTTTTGTGGTAATTCAAAATTATACATTTCTTCTATTGTTAGTACTTATCCCATATTTGTATTTTTATATTTTTTGCTTTATATTTAATCATACTTCCTTCATTGTTAAATCCCGTTACTACCATAGTTTTTTTTAATTTTTCCCATTTATCTTCTGGTAAACAATTATATTACATATATTCGCTTCTGCCTCCTGTATCTATCATAGGTGTATAATATCTGTTGTGATATCCTTCTACTATAATTTTTGCAAGTATAAATATTTTCATAAATCATTTTGTTCTTTTTATAATTATTTTCTTATTTTGACAAGTTATTGTTAATTGTTCATTTTCTATGTGTATGGTTTAACTTTTTCTAACCATTTTTATTCCTAATGTAATATTATAGTTTCCTTGGTATATTTTAAATTGTATTACTAAGGGTATTCCTCCTATAATTATTTCTTTTTCTGTTGTTTCTTCATTTGTATTTACTATTTCACTAGATAATCCAGGGCATGTATGTCCTGTTCTTATAATTTCTTCTTCTGTTACTAACTCTCTTGTTATATAATTTTCTGTAACGACCTGTTTAGTCGTTTTGAGCAGCAGAACAAATTCTGGAAAAACTGGCTGAAACCACGGACCCAACGACGGACCGTCACAGGCTCGACGGACCGTCGTGGGTGTTCCGTTCCATGACACTTAGAGTTTGAAAATCGGTACTCTGAAATCGACTCTCTGTAAACTGTGACGGACCTGCAGGACGTGCCGTCACATCCACGACGAACCGTCGTGAGTTTCCGTTGCAAAACACTTCAACGTTTGAGAATTTGGTTCGAGAAACGAGTTTCTGACCGCCATGACGGACGTGCAGGACGGACCGTCACAGGCGTGACGGACCGTCACACAGCGCGTCCGTGGTGACGAGGGGTTTTTGGGGAGGACACGACGGCCTGGGTGACGGACCGTCGCACCCACGACGGCCCGTCACATGTCACGCAGTCCCAGACAGTTTAGGATTCCTCCACACGTTTTAAGGGTCGTTTTTTATGATTCTTTCCTTAATTATAAGGATTGAGGGGTAACATTAATAAGTCTAATTACTTAGGGGTTAAAAGGGGTAACCTTAAGTTAATTAGGGGGTTTATTTGTCCTCTTTTAGTCTTAATTATATGATTAATTAGGGTAAAGGAAAGAGGGTTTGATAAAACAAAAGAGAAAGAACAGAAAGGGAGAGAGAGCAGATCGATCGAGAGAGAGGAGAATAGCAAGCTTGGGAGATTTTCTTGTTGATTCCAATTCTTCGGTGGAGATAGGTTATGGTTTTATGTTACGATAATCGTAGTAAACTCTTGATAGTGTATGATATGTATTGATGATGTTGTAAACCTGTCTATGTGCTTAAATTGTATGCTTGCATGATTATGATTATGAGATTGTGATTAATTAACAAGCATGACGAAGTTATTGAACCCCAAATATTGAAAGAA
>JAKWIY010001902.1:0-13717 GCA_027704805.1 Solanum corneliomulleri | reverse complement strand
ATGTGTGTGTGTATCTCTACCGGCTTACCCAATATTTGGCACTTTCCATGATTGCAACATGAACAAATTTTGTTCATGATCAAATTACAGCTAAGATGTATGACCATATAATAATGTTAACTGTTGTCTTTTATCATATTATTTACTTTGATTCCGATAAACTAAATACTTTTTTGCAACAAACACAGAGGTAGCAAAATCGGTATAGAAGTAAGAGGGCCCTTCAAACTCTTTCAAGTTAAGTCAGATGAGCCAATAGAAGAGATTTCCTACCCCTAATCATCAACATATAAGAGCCAATTTGTCCCAACAAAACACTGTTATAGAGGAAACTTATAATATGCAACATGCAACAACATACTTGATAGATGGGTCAGTATACATGTCTGTCGAAGATGACAACAAATTTTAAAGTGACAGAAACAGTCCACAAAATTTCAATGTATACAACCAAGCTGTTACTGAGGACTCAGACAGACCAAAGATTCCGAGCTAGGAACCTTAAACTAATGCCGATGATCTATTAGGGCATCCTCAAACTGCTTGTAGTATTATTTATAATCAGGGAAAGAGGAAACTCTAAACAGAGGAAGCATCAATAGTAAATGGATGAAACAGATGAAGCTATGTGGAAAGTAAAAAAGGACAGTCTACTCCTGCTATAAATTGTTGAACATCCAAAGAACAATGAGAAAAGAAGATGACCTGGAACAGAAAAGCTGTCTATTTCTCCTTTCGTTTCTCGACTTGATACTCAAACACATCCATTCTCAAGGAATGAGGGATGCTACCAAGATTGGATTAAGCAGCTGAACCCAAACAAAATGGATACTTGGTCCTAGTTCTTTCTTCTTCATTTTCAGGCCTCTAAAACCAGTAAACATCCTCCCTAAAACACACAGTGATTGTAACAGCAAACACTTTCTTTTCATCTGCGTTATCCTGATTCCAATTATACATCAGAGAGTACAACACGCTTTCCCTATAGTACAAATTTGCAAATACTCTCCTTCCCAATCAGCAGCATATCATGAACCAATTACTATCGCTAGAGGGACAGAAGGGGTTCATCCGAACCTTATATGTGAAAATCTTGACACCGACACCCACTGACTCTAAATACTGGATATGGCCTACACTATAATCCATGTAGTAAATGGTAAAGCTTGCATCTTCCAAAGCATCCTTACATAAGCTTTCTAGCAGTTTATCACACCACCATCCGTTGCTTAAACTCGAGGGGTAAATGATAGCTTTCCAGTTCTCAACTACAGAAACTAAAAAACAAAAGCCTAAACAATAGAATTAACAAGGGTCAAGCAAATATCAAAGAGTGGGTCTAAAGCTACTGAATTGCAGCTGACAAAGAGAACTCTGTCTGTGTCAAGTCAAAACCAAACAAGCAAAATGAAATAGAGGGAATGAAAAAGACTAAGACACATTTTTATATATAGATTTTAAAACAACATTTAACTTGCCTGTAAAAATGGATTGAGATCCACTTTCAATTACTACCAAAATAAGTATAGAGTAAACATCATAATTACAACAAAGTTTTTTTCTCATTCAATTACTGAAAGACAAACTAACTAAGAAGAAAGCAATTTACTAGTAATGATGTCCAACATTGACAAGAGTTGTTAACACAAAGCCAAAAGGATGCACAGACTTCACATCACTATATGTCCAAACCTCCCTTCACCTACATAAAAACACATAAGAGAGTTAGTAACTTGCAAATGCTGAAACTTGATCATACTTCAAGCAATCAAGAAGTAGGTTTTCCAAAACAATTTCCAGGTTCCTTTCTTAAGCTTAATCCAAACTGAATATCATATTAACATTTATGAAAACAACAACCAGAGGAAGAATGAAAAATTATTTGATTTGCTAACATGAAAGTTACATAATAATTAATAATGACAAAGTTTAGAACAAAAAGGAAGGTCTCGTTACCCTTGGCCTAACAATTGGGAACTCCAAAGGCTTATTCTTATTTATATGTTCCACCACCTTAGCTTGAAAATATTCACTGTCGCCATTTTTGACCGTAAAGGTAATATAGTAAACGAAGCCTTGACATCCACCTTCATTAACCTTGACAATACGGTCGACCTCATATTTGGTGCCCTAAAATGAAGGAATATAGAGGAATCTTATTAGCTTTACAAAGAAACAAGGAAAAAGATAATGGAACGCGTGAGTAGAGCTTACATTGTCCGTATTGTAATGCTCAAGTGCCTTTGCACAATAATCCTTCAACATTTCAACATTGGCAAGAGTGTCTAAGTAGTTAGTCATGGGGTAAATGCTAGTTAGTGGACACGAACCGGGATAATCCTTAATGTCAAATCCCTATCAAAGTTAACAAAAAAAAAAACATAATCAATTAAAAACATATATGTTTGTTAAATGATATTTTTCGTTTTACTGAGAAGAATCACAACAACAACAACAAGTAGAGATATGAATCTAAAATTCTCCATAAACAATCATAGAGCAAACAATGAGTTGAACAATAGCAACAACAACAACAAGTAGAGATATGAATCTAAAATTCTCCATAAACAATCATAGAGCAAACAATGAGTTGAACAATAGCAGCAACAACAACAACAAGAGATATGAATCTAAAATACTCCATAAACTATGAGCAAATAAAGTGTTTCATATTTAGAGAAGGAAGAATCAAAGCGGTGAACAATAGCAGCAGAAACAACAACAACAAGTAGAGATATGAATCTAACAAAACTATAATAATCGTAAAGCAAATAGAGAAAAGATACCTCACTCTCACGGATCTGCTCGAAGTACCTATCCCAAACAGCTTTATCCACCTTTTTTTCACCGGGATCTTCAGGGCAATATAACTCTTCTATTGCTTCTTGGATATCCCAGTCGGGAAGGCTTGTATCTGAAAGAGAGTATGATAAAGGTTGCTCACTTTCGCAATCGCTGGATTCTCCATCTTCTTCATCCACTTTTTGTTTCTTCAACGACGACGGATAATCCGATTCGCTTGAGGATCCTCTCTGCGGACAATCTGATTCACTTGAGGATCCTCCGTATTGCCCCGGCAGAGGCGATTGCGGCGGCGATAACATGATGAGAAGGATCAGAGAAAAGAGTAACAATAGACGATCAACTTTACAAATTGTTATCTCTTACCCTATTTATTAGTATAAAGTTTACCATCAACAATTCCTTTCCCACTTCAAATTTGTTTTGACAAATAAATCTCCATTAAATTTTCATTTAGCCCCAAACTTTATGGATATAGCACGGGGCCAACGTGTACGATTTGACTTTTACTTTTGTAATTTAATTACCATAAATAAAATTGTTATTTTATACCGAATAAGCTATAATAATATTGTCAAGCTATTTTTATTTTATAAAAGTTTTTGAGATACAATAAGTATGCATGCCTCTAGAATTAGATGAAGGTACATACTTGTAAAGTCTTTGTGGCAATTATTTCTATCTTACACGTTTCAAAGTTGAACATTTTTTTATTATTTTTTTTGCATTGCTCTATATGTCGTTATTATGATAGCCCTTAAGAGAACAAAGAGGTGATGTGATTTGTTAGTCAGAAAACTAATGTGTTTAATAACATCACATGTAAATAAACAAAACAAAAAAAAAACCATGCATACTGATAGCGAATGCACATTCTAACTTTATGGTTGCTCATTTTAGAGCCAGACACTATTATTGATATAACAAGCCTAGTAATTTGTATAAATATGTAATGAGACTTAGTCCCGTGTGGTTAAAATGACCACTGGCTGTCAAGAAAAAATGGGAACAATGCCTTGTTGCATGGTGATTTGCAAGAAGAGGTATATATGAAGTGGCCTCCTACTCCTAATCATGTCTGCAGATTAAGGAAGTCCCTATATGGTCTAAGGCAGGACTCTCGACAATGGTATGCTAGAATAGCTGCTGCCCTACAATATTGGCCAAAGAGGACACTCTTCCTCTTTGAATGATTACTCATTCTTATTTAAGCATACATGTGATCTGGTTTCAATCCTTGCCGTTTATGTTGATGACATTCTTGCCACAGGGAATGATCTTGCTGAGTTGCATCAGTCTGAAACATTTTCTCAATACTGAATTCAAGGGAGCTGCTAAAGGAAAATATCTGTGTCTTGTGGCTGATAAAATCTATTAATGTTTAGCCATTGTGGAGCTGGTAAAGATCTATCTTCTGTTATCTGTTCATTTAACACACATTTTTTTTATTATTAGAATAGAATCTGATTCTCTGGTACTTTGCGTAATGACTATTACCAGTAACTGAAACTGAAATTTCATCCTGGACAAATTGAATCTGATAGGATGTTTAAGTTCAAAGTTTGTTCCTACCATCATTGTTGAAATCACTGAAGAGCATTAGAGCACAATTAAGGAGAGTTTAGTACTATTGATGAACAATTCACTTGTTGAATGTACTCAATTCAGCCCCAGTGGTAGAGAATATGATGTTGTTTTTGATGTAAACGAGGCTATTGACTTTGCTGACAGAGAACTGTCAAAAGATGGACCATTCACCATTACAACGAGACCGGTGTTTGATATTTCTTACGGAGTGAAATGTAAAAACAAAATCTCTTATGTTTCAGCTAGCAATATGCAGGAGAAGGATGACAAAGATGATCTGAACGAGCTAGGTGCACATCAGGACGATTTATGGATTCTGAATCCACTTGAAGTTGCTGAGCCCAGGCATTTGCATAACATGAGAACAAGAGCTAACAACGAAGCAACTCAACATGATGGCGTCAACAAATCGCCTTCAGCAGGAAGTTCTGAATCATGTTCAGATTTTGCTGAAGGAGAATTAATGAGGAAAGTCAAGAAATTGAATTGAGGAAGCTTTTCACTATCAAGCTAGTATGAGAAGAAGAAGAAATCGAGAAGATTCTTCTTCCAGAAATTTAACCTGGTAACCAATCAGTCACTAGTGAGTCCAGTGTAGACCTAGATTCCTTTGAAATGAATCATATCCAAGGTATGCCCCTCTTTGTGTTACGATGCCCACCTATGGTGATACCATCATGAAATGCCACTAGTAGAGGGAGGATTCACCATTTAGCTCAGTTAATGACGTCGTTGTGTCTATGGAAGGCAATGCTGGGACTACCGAATCCCACATGTTAGATATATGAATGTTCCCAACAAATCAAACACGAGGTGTTCGTCGATGGGCAATCTGATGCAACAACCTTTAGCTCAGAGGGTCACTCTGATGTAGAAGATGAAATGTCATAGGAAGTGTCTAATGTACCAGCTAAATTTGAAGGCTCAATATGTAAGGAATCAACACTGATATTCAACAAAGTTGACAAAATACAAATGGAATATCGTCAAGCTTTTAGGGAAAACAGTAAACTACAAAGGAAAACAAAGGGAAAAAGTAGCAAAGAAAAGTTCCAGATCTATAAAGTTATTAAGAAAAATAAAAAAGCAAGTTCCTCCATACTGAAGTCTAGTGATACTTGGTCTATTTATGTCTTCTGGTGCTTTTTGGCCTTTCTTCTAATAGCTTGGCACGGAGGACATTCTTTTGGGATTTGGGACCACATATTGGTCTAGGTGCTTGGGCCGTTTCTTATCCCTGGTACTGCATCTAGGGAGCCGCTGACTTGTCCTCTATGCTTGTTACAATGCCACCCCCATGAAGACGAACCTTGTCCCGAGGTTCTAATCTGGAAATTGTTGCAGCAGTCTATAAGTATCTTCCCATGAAACGTCTGTTGATGGAAGACCTGTCCGTTCACTTCTAATCTGGAAATTGTTACATGCCATTGTTCCAAGATGTTTGGTGAAGATGCAATTGGTATGCGTTCCCAATTCGAGTTGATGAGATCAACAACATTATATATAGGACAACTGTGACTAAATGTGTCATATATATGTTTCACTCCAAACTGTAAATTCTGCAACAGCACAATGTAGTGAAGTTTGTGGCAATGCCATATGTTGAATAAACATACATTACAACATATAACAAGACAAGCAGCTAGAGAGGAAAAATAAAAAGTAATGGACTCTCATAAAACAGAGTTCTACTACTTGGCTAAAACAATTCCACACAACCTACTCATTCTTCCTTTTTTTCTTTCCTTATAACAGGATAGGATAACTTCATCACAAGAGACTTCCTGATTTTGGCAAAATCCTTTGTAGCCCACTCCTTTCCCCAGCTATTTTGAACAACATAGTAATTCTCTCCATTTTCTCTACCGTAGCCCACTATAATCAATGCATGGAGACATCGTTTTTTCTCTTCATGTGTCATGCTTCTAATTTCTTCATCAGTGCGTCCAAGGTAAATCTCCTAATTATTAAAATTAAAGTTAGAAAACATAAACATAATTATTTTTTATATTATAAGTAAGATTTAATAGGTTGAGAAATTGATGGAAAAGAAAAAGATGAAACCTCTCCAACGTGACCTTGAAAACTAGGATAGACCAAAATAGAACAAGTTAAAGGCTGTCTTCTGATGCAGCGTTCTATCTCCTCCTCACTTGTCTTGTCCAGGTCTATCTCTTTACATCCATCTATCTTCACAATCCTCTGCCTAAAAAAAACAAAGTATATAAGAGGGTAAAAATCAATTAAACATAATAAATAATTAGGAAAAAGAACATGCGGTGCATGATAGAATTTCAACTCATGAAAGGGTGGGAAGAATGGGGAAAACAACAAGTTCTAGATGCGGCGGTTGTTGCAATGCTTTACTGTTGGACACCACTGAACACTTATTTGGTTCACTAAGAGTATTCGGCAGGCCTTCTGTTCACCTTTTGGCATCTCCTATAAGGACAAGTTGCTCTTACAATTGCTTCATGAATGGTGGAATATTCATAGGACCAATAGCTAACAGGGGCACCTGATACTAGGGTTTTTCAGTGTTCCTACGGCCTGGTACAAGTAATTAGATTGAAGGGAGAGATTTGAAGGCTTCTAACAACTGATGTAGGAAATTTTCTCTCTCCTACACTTTTCTCTCCCTACGTATTCTATACGTTAATCTATAACGGTCATTTCTGAGAGAGTAAACTACACGCTCCACCCTGTGGAGCTGCAGACGGGGCTCCATCAGCACGTGCTACTTCTTAGATGACGACTCTCCAGCCAGGTGTGACCATATCTGGAGAAGCAAACCAAGTTGGATCCCAAGGCCGTAAAGTGTGTTTTCGTGGGATATTCTCGCCTTCAGAAAGGATGTCGTTGCTACTCTACTGAACTTGGAAAATAGCCTTTTTAGAGGCTACACCATTCTTCTATGCACCTCCAATTTCTACGAGTCAGGGGGAAGAAGATGAGTGGTTAGTGTACCAAGTTACCAGGGCCATACCAGAGCGATCAAATGATGTTTCTGATACATCACATGATTCTTCAATTGAGAACCAATCTACTATTGTGACTTCAGCGCCAGTTCTATCAGCTCCAACAAGATCACCCGCTGTTCAGGTTTACTCTAGGAGGTGGGAGACTAATGATACCTGTTGCGTTTAGCAAAGTGTGAATGGAAAAAAGAGAAGAGGAAAATGGAAAAATGAGAGAACCAATTTGGAGGGAAAATGAAAAGTCATTTGCAAAGTGCAAATGAAAAGTCATTTCTCCCATATCGGTAAAAGAAAGGAAAATTATTGTCCATATATTAGGAACCACTTCCTTTCCTTCTTAAAGAGCTAAGAAGAAGGTGCCCCCTCGCGCCATCGTCGTCGCTCGCTCAGTCTTTTCAGAAAAGTCATTACTTTTCCAAAAAGTCATTACTCTTCACAAAAGTCATCACTCTTCCCAAAAGACACAATGGTCTAGATAAAATGACAACAGTCTGGAAAAAAATGGGTCTTAATAGATTCTCTTGAACAGACGTGTCCCTTGCTGAAAATGACTATAAAAAAGGGTTTTTTTTCCAGTTTTCAAATACTAGAAAATTTTCTCTCTCTGCATACATTTTCTCTCATAAATAAACTTGTCGATCGACTGAGTCAGTGTGTGTCTTGTTGTTGTTCTTACGTTCGTTGAATTTATTGAAGTTTGAGGTACCGCTACTTCTTTAACAGGTTAATCCATTTTATCTTGGAGAAATTAATCTGTTCCTCGGGTACAGTGAGGGAATTAAATTTCTTAAGAAGACACAGTAGTTTCTATGGACTCGGATTATTTTTTCTGTCTATTTTGATCTTCTTTCTGTTTCTGTTTTGACTAACATTAATACAGTTAATAACAATCTTAAGAAATTTAAATAGATTGAGTATTTGAGGTTTCTGGAGATAAAAACCTTTATGATTTTCTACTCTGTTTGAATTTTTAAAATTCATTCGATTAACGATTAAAAGAACATAAAACTTTACCATTAAATCAGAAACATATTGTGTAAGGATTTATTCTTTATTGTTAGTAGGGAAAAAGGGTCTGATATACCCCTCAACTTTTTCATTTGGAGCTGATATACCCCTCGTTATGATAGTGGCTCATATATACCTCTACTTATAAACAAACGACTCACATATACCGTTAGGAAAAGGGTATATGTGAGCCATTTGTTTATAAGTAAGGGTATATGTGAACCATTTGTTTATAAGTAAGGGTATATGTGAACCATTTGTTTATAAGTAGGGGTATATATGAGCCACTTTCATAACAAGGGGTATATCAGCTCTAAATGACAAAGTTGAGGAGTATATCAGACCCTTTTCCCTTGTTAGTATTACACATACTGAAATCGTCTGCCATTTGTGACAGAAAAATAACTAATTCAAGTCAAGTAAATAGTGAAACAGTGAGTGTTGCAACTGTTGCAGCACTGCAACTAAATCAGTTGCACAAAATCGTTCAACTGTTGTCTTAGCGCTGGCTGAGAAACCTGCAAAGTTTTCTGGAGTCGACTTCAAGAGATGGAAGCAGAAAATGTTCTACTATTTCTCTACGTTGAGTCTGTAGAGGTTCATTAATGAGAATGTTCCTGTTATGTCGGATGAAACTCCACCTGAAGAACGATTCTTGGTAACAGAAGCATGGACACACTTAGATTTTTTGTGTAAAAATTATATTTTGAGTGACCTGCAAGATGATTTGTACAATGTGTACAACAATGTCAAAACCTCAAAAGAACCCTGGGATGCTTTAGAAAAGAAGTACAAACAGAGAATGCCGGAATAAAAAAAATTCATTGTGGCAAAGCTTCTGGACTATAAGACTATAGACAGTAAGACTGTCGTCACCCAAGTTCAAGAACTGAAGGTATAAATTTATTTAATACCTATGTTAGAAATATTAAGTTTTTTCTTAATACTCACATAATCTTTAATGTAGGATTAATTGTGAATGATGTTTTTCAAGTGGCTGTCATTATTGAGAAGTTACCTCCATTGTGGAAGAACTTTAAAAAACTACTTGAAACATAAACGCAAGGAGATGACTGTTGAAGATCTCATAGTAAGGTTGAGAATCAAAGAGGATAATAAGGTTGCAGAAAAGAGGTCACGTGATAATTCAACAACATCTGGACTAAATATTATTGAAGAAGATTCCATAAAATTAAAGAAAAGAAAGAAAACATCTGGTCCAAAAAGCAATCCTCCTAAGAAGAAATTCAATGGAAGCTGTTTTAATTGTGGCAAATGTGGTCATAGGGCTACTGAATGTCGGGGTCCCAAGACGGACAAGAAGAAGAAGGATCAAGCAAACTTGGCTGAATCCAAAGGAGAAATGGACTATCTCTATGCAATGCTTTCAGAATGTAACTTGATTGGAAATCCAAGAGAATGGTGGATAGATTCTGGTGTCTCATGCCATGTTTGTGCCAACAAAGAATTTCTTTCATCATATACTCCAGCACCTACAGACGAGAAGGTGTTTATGGCAAATTACGTTGTTCCAAAGGTGAAAGGAACTGGCAAGGTCCTTTAAAGATGACATCTGGCAAGGTGGTGACTTTGAACAGGGTCTCATATGTTCCTCGAATTGCGAAAGAATTTGGATTCTATTCCAGTTCTGACTAAGAATGGATTCAAATGTGTATTTATTTCAGATAAAGTAGTAGTGAGCTAAGAATGAAATGTATGTAGGAAAAGGTTACCTCGGTGATGACCTTTTCAAACTCAATGTAATTGAAGTTGATATGAATAAAGATTTAGCTTCTTCTTACTGGTTTGAGTCTAAATGTTTATGGCATGAACGTTTGGGACACTATAATAATAAAACCTTGTGAAAACTGATTAACTTAAATGTTTTGCCAAAATTTGAGTGCAATAAATCAAAATGTCAAATTTGTGTTGTATCTAAGTATGCTAAGCATCCTTATAAATCAGTTGAAAGGAATTCAAATCCTTTAGAACTGATTCACACTGATATTTATGACATGAAGTTAATACCATCACGTGGTGAAGAAAGTATATCATAACTTTTATTAGCGATTGCACTAGATATTGTTATGTCTAATTGCTAAATGGTAAGGATGAAGCAATAGATGCATTTAGGCAATATAAAACTGAAGTTGAAAATCAGTTGGATAGAAAAATCAAAATGATCAGATGTGATAGAGGTGGAGAATATGAATCTCTATTTGCAGAAATATGTTTGGAATATGGATAATCCATCAAACTACTGCTCCTTACACTCCTCAGTCTAATGAAATTGCGAAAAGGAAAAATCAAACTTTAAAGAAAATGATGAATGCTTTACTTATAAGTTCAGGTTCCTATACCTAAAAAGGTGAAGATAGGGCCTAAGACTATGGATTGTGTATTCATTGGATATGCCACAAAAGTAAGACATGTCGATTATTGGTTCATAAGTCCGAACATATGGATATTCATGATAATACAATAATGGAATCAGATAATGCTGAATTTTTTGAACATATTTATCCATATAAAACTAGACTTGAGTCATCTAGTGGGAGGGGTCTAAACAACCTCGAGAAGAACCAAAAGAGAATTAAACCATGAAGAGAGTCAAGGCATAGTAAATGTCACATGACAACTACTTCATTTGGATCTGATTTTGTAACATTCCTTCTTGAAAGTGAGCCTCAAACATTCAAGGAAGCAATGTTGTCTAGCGACTCAACCTCTAGGAAGGAGGCTGTCAATAGTGAGATTGAATCAATCTTAAGCAATCATACTTGGGAGTTGGTTGATCTTCCTCCGGGGAACAAACCCTTAGGTTCAAAAAGGATCTTTAAAAGAAAGATGATTGACAAATATAAAGTAAGATTTGTTGTCAAAGGCTTTAGACAAACAGAAGGTCTTGATTACTTTGACACATACTCGCCAGTGACTAGGATTACATCAATTCGGATGTTAATTGCCCTAGCTACAGTATACGGTCTTGAAATCAATCAAATGGATGTGAAAACCACCTTCTTAAATGGAGAGCTGGAACAAGAAATTTACATTATACAGCCTTAGGGTTTTGTAGTTCCTGGTAAAGAAAAGAAAGTGTGCAAACTTGTTAAGTCACTTTATGGAATAAAACAAACATCGAATCAATGGCATGCAAAGTTTGATCAAACCATGTTGTCAAATGGATTTAAGATCAATGAATGCGATAAATATGTTTACATTAAAGATACTCTGAATGAGGAAGTCATTGTATGTCTATATGTGGATGACATGCTGATAATGATCAAGGACATTGTTAATGTAAACGCTACTAAGCGTATGCTCGCTAGTAAGTTTGATATGAAAAATCTAGGAGTTGCTGATGCGATATTGGGAATTAAATTCTCAAAACTCCTAACGGTCTAGCATTGTCTCAAACTCATTATATTCAAAACGTACTTGAAAAATTCAAGTATTTGAATTTCAAAAGGGCAAAGACCCCAATTGATTTGAACTTTCATCTTGCAAAGAATAAAGATGAAAGTCTGTCTCAATTGGACTATGCCAGAGTGTTACGAAGTTTGATGTATGTCATAAATTGTACACGACCAAACATAGCTTTTGCTATCAGTAAACTGAGTCGATACACAAGTAATCCCAATCAAAATCATTGGTTGGCAATGAAGAGAGTTTTGGGATACTTAGATGACACTCAAAACTATGTTTTACATGACAACAAATATCCAACAGTTCTTGAAGGATACAATGATGCAAACTGGATTACTGGGTCAACTGAAACAAAATTCACAAGTGGATATATTTTCACTATTGGTGGAGGAGCAATATCTTGGAAATCATCTAAACAAACATGTATAGCTCGCTCTACAATGGAGTCTGAATTCATCGCCTTAGACAAGGCAGGTGAAAAAGTTGAATGGCTCTGGAATTTCTTAGAAGATATTCCATTTTGGCCCAAACAATAACCCCTATATACATACATTATGATAGTCAAGCTGCAATAGGAAGGGCTGGAAACGTTATGTATAACGAAAAGTCTCGTCACATAAGACGAAGACATAACTATGTTAGACAACAACTCTCTAGTGGAATTATCACAATTAACTATGTAAAGTCAAAGGATAATGTGTCGAATCTACTTACAACAGGCCTAACTACAGAGGGAGTTGAGAAATCATGGAGGGGAATGGGACTATGGCCGAGAACAAGTCATCGTGGCGGTAACTCTACCTAAAACGCTGGAGATCCCAAGATGTCTCCAAGATCTACGTTCAAGGAGATAAAACAAAGTCATTAATAACCCTTATATGCATACATTCTTTGATGTCTTTTTTCTCCATGATTTGATTGAAAATGTTCTTCCAGTGAAAATCATGCTGCATTTTTTTTTTGGGGAAGTTAGATGTTGAGTCAAGTTTTCTCAAAACCCCATTTTCATGATACCATATTGCTAATGAATCTGCTAATGAATTTCCTTGATTGCAATTGTTTCCGCCTCAATATTTTTTTTCTCGTGAATTTCCTCTCCTTGAGCATATATTAGATCCCCGTTATAATTCCTTAAACAATAGCCATAGGAACTCCTGCCGGGATTGCCTCTAGATGCTCCATCCGTATTGCATTTAAACACTTCTCCTTCAGGTGGTTTCCATGTGATAGCTAAATAAAAAAGCTTATGTTTATAGCTTTGCAACAAAATCACCATGTCTGGCCAGTTGTTAGGAACTTTATTCAGCATAGGATATGTGATTTTTACTAGTCTCCAGACATCTGTGTTCACCTTAAAAACAAGACTATGGTAAGACAGTTTCTTCCCATTTCTAAGATAATTTCTTCGTTTCCATAAATGCCACATAATTATTGCTGTAATAGCTAAGCAAATGGATCTCAACTTTGGACAGAATGATGTAGTCCACCATTGAGTGATCACCTGTGAAAGTTGTAGGCCATCTAAATGTACTCCTGCAGCATTAGCAGACAGCCTCCATAACTTTATAGCTATAGGGGAGGTGAGAAAAAGATGAGATGCAGTCTCCTGCTTAGCATTCTGAAAACACCAACACTGTGATACCATATTGACCCCCATAGTTTGCACAACTTCATCAACTGGAATTCTGAAATTCCAGGCCCTCCAAAGTAAGAGAGACATTTTGAAAGGTACTTTGTTAGCCCACATGAACTTGAAAATGTCGTTCGCTTCCTCTCTTTTTCTTATATATTCCCCCAAGAGCTCCTCACCGAAAACTTTCCATTTGTCTCTAGCATCCATTTTTCCTGGTCAATGTCATTATTATCTACGGGGGGAGGGATAATTTTGATAACATGCTGTGTTGAACATACTCTTC
>JAKWIY010001901.1:0-13960 GCA_027704805.1 Solanum corneliomulleri | reverse complement strand
ACTTGGTCTAATGAAGCCTTTGCTCAACAACTCTTGAAGTTGAGCCTTAATTCTCTTAACTCCGCGGGAGCCATTCTATACCGGGGGTATAGAAATGGGCGGCGTTGTGTTGTTCAAGGTCGATACAGAAGTCAATATCCCTATCTGGTGGCATACCAGGAAGATCTGCAGGGAACACATCCAAAAATTCTCGAACTATCGAAAACTGATTCAATTGAGGGTACTTGGATAGTGTCTCCTAAGATGTGCCAAGGAAAGCTAGACAACACCTTACTAACCATCTTCTGGGCACGAATAAAGGAGATTATACGCACCGGTTTGGAAGTGTAGTCACCCTCCCACACTAAACGGATCTGCCCAGGTTGGCTAACGTCAACCGTTTAGCATTACAATCCAAAATCGCAAAGTTTGGAGAAAGCCAAGTCATACCCAAGAATTATATCAAAGTCACCATTTCTAAAAATAACCAAACTCTACATAAAGTGTTGCTCCCACAAAAGTTCACCAAACAAGACCTATACACTTTTCGGACTATCACAGACTCACCCACCGGAAGTAGAAACACGAATAGGCATGTCAAGTAATTCACATGTAATTTTAGACCGTTAGCAAATGATGAAGATACATAAGAAAACGTGGACGCCAGGGTCAAATAACACAGATGCCATGCAATCACAAAACCAAAAGATTACCTGTGATAACAGCATCAGAACGCCTCCGCTTCAGATCTCCCAGGGAAAGCATAACAATGGGCCCCATTATTCATCTGTCCGTGCCCCTACCATGTTGTGTAGTAGTGGCTCCGTTTTGCCCATAACCTTGCCTTTTGGTGACCGCCATTTCCTCGACCACCACGTCCTCCAGAAAAACGGCCTCTACCATGACCACCCCTACCTCTAGCTAGTGGGGCTCTGTAACTCTGTTTTGGACAATTCCTCCTAATATGCCCAATCTCCCCACATCCATAGCATTCTCTAGAATCGGGCATAGGTCTCTCGGAGTAGTGTTGACCGTTCTGAGGTGGACCCCCAACTACAGTCTGTAGTGAAGACTGTATTGGTCGATTTGAGACCTGACCTCCGAGTTCTGTCCTCTAGAATAAGAACCATTATACTCACCTCCCCTTCGGAACCTCTTTGATGTCGATGTCGTGGTGAAGTCATCTGGTTTCACTCCTTCCACCTCAATCACAAAGTCTACCACCTCTTGGAAGGATGTTGCTGTTGCCGCTATCTGTAAGGCGTGAAATCCGCAATTCTGACCTCAACCCCTTCACAAAACGGCGGATCCGTTCTTGTGGACTGAAACAGAGTTGGGTGGCATATCTGGATAGTGCGCGAAATTTAGCCTCGTATACATTCACCGTCATTCTACCTTGCTCCAAACTCAAGAACTCATCCCTCTTTCTATCTCTCAAAGTCCTTGGGATATATTTCTCCATAAACAGGGTAGAGAATGATTCCCAAGTCATAGGTGGTGCCTCTGTTGGTTGACACTCAACATGTGAACGCCACCACATTTTGGCGTTCCCTTGGAACTGATAGCTCACGAACTCGACACCAAACCTCTCTACTATCCCCATTTTGTGTAGTATAGCTCATGACAATCAACCAGAAAATCATAAGCATCTTCAGATTCTGCACCCTTGAAGACTGGAGGTTTCAGTTTCAAGAACTTACTAAAAAGTTCATGTTGATCGTTTGTCATAATAGGCCCAGTAGTCAGTCGTGGAAATGTGCCTATTCCCAATGGTGCATCCATGCGGGGAGCCATAGTAGCCGCATGTCGTATCTCTGAAACCGGAGGTGTTGGTGCAGAAACCATAGGAGGTGCTTGACCCTGATCGGACAACCCGCTAAGATAAGCAAGTACTTGGTTGATCATCTCTGGGGTAGGTTGGGGTGGCATTTCCTCATTCTGCCCTTGTTCAGTTTCCCCTTCCTCACCCTCTCTAACTACCTCCTCAGTCGGTGGAGGAGTCACCGCCCTAGCATCAGATGGGCTAGGGGCTCGTCCTCTCCCTCTAGTGGACGTCCTCCCACGACCTCTCCCACGGCCTCTTGCCGTTGTTCTTCCTCGAGCCACAGCCCCAGTGGCTGGCTCAGTAGTTTCCTGTCTTTCCGTTGTCGCTGTTGGTGCGGTCGTTGCTCTAGTTCTAACCATCTGCGAAATAGAATGAAGATGGTCAGATACCAATTTGTATCACCTAGATACCAATTGGACTCAAGTAGTAGCACGAAAGAAAGAATGAAAGAATGGAATTTTCCTAAAGTCTTATAGCCTCCCAAAGAAAAGTAAAGGCGTCCCCCTACCGTTCTTTAAGACTCTACTAGACCTGTTCTTGTGTGATGAGACCAATGAACCTAATGCTCTGATACCAAGTCTGTCACGACCCAAATCGGGGACGCGACTGGCACCCACATTTACCCTCCGATGTGAGCGAACCAACCCATCTAATCCTTAACATTTCAAGATATTTCAACAGAAAATAATGCGGAAGACTTAAACTCATTAATAAAAACAACTCAAAACTATTATTAATATTCCCAAAATCTGGAAGTCATCACCACAAGAACATCTATCTCAAATTTCTAAACTAAGAATGTCTAAAACTAAAAAAAACAAATAAAAAAACTAGTCCATGCCGGAAGTTCAAGGCATCAAGACTTGAAGAAGGAGACCCAGTCCAAGCTAGACGCATTAGCTCACCCTGAATTTCCGATGGAGTGAAGACGGCTTGATCTACTGCTGAGTCGAAGTTGACGGAACGTTTGCTGCATAACACAAATAACAAGAGGAGGAAAACAATAAAGTAGGGGGTCAGTACAACCACACGTACTGAGTAGATATCATCGGTCAACAAAATAGAAGATAATAATAGATATATCAAGTAATATTATAAATCAACTATAAAACTCAACATGTAGCAAAAACAAGTAGTATAATCGTCAATAAATACCATCAAGTTCATCCATGAGGGCTCAAGCCTCAATACCATACTCATTTGGGAATTACGTTCATTATGTTGAGTATATTAACATCTTTCAAGATTCATTATCTTTCTTCCTCTTGTGTCGGTACGTGACACTCCGATCCCCTACTACTATGTGTCGGTACGTGACACTCCATCCCCTATATGTGTCGGAACGTGACACTCCGATCCCCTATATGTGTCGGAACGTGACACTCCGATCCCCTATATGTGTCGGTACGTGACACTCCGATCCCCTACATCTACGTCGGTTCGTGACACCCGTCCCACTAATACTATGTGTCGGAACGTGACACTCCGATCCACTAATTCTATGTGTCGGAACGTGACACTCCGATCCACTAATCTCATTATATCCGTTCATCAAGCCTTCTCTAAACCAAGGCATCATCAATCCCAATCACTTTAATCATCAAGCCTTCTTTTATACCAAGGCATTATCATTAATATCATAGATTAAAGTTTCTTTCAAGATTTGGGATTCAATGGGTTTCATCATGTTGTTTTTATCAACATCACATAATCATATTCATACAAGCATACAATAAGCATATAGACAGGTTTACAATATCATCAACACATATTATTCACTATCAAGAGTTCACTACGAATATCGTAATATAAACCATAACCTACCTCCACCGAAGAATTGGAATCAACAAGAAATTTCCCAAGCTTGCTATTCTCCTCAACCAATTCGATCGATCTGCTCTCTCTCAATTCGTTTCTCCCTTTTCTCTCTTTTGTTTTCTTATGTTCAAACCCTCTTTCTTTTACCCTAATTAATCATATAATTAAGTATGAAAAAGGACAATAAAACCCCACTAATTCACTTAAGGTTACCCCTTTTAACCCCTAAGTAATCAGACTTATTAATATTACCCCTCAATCTTTATAATTAAGGAAAGAATAGTCAAAAACGACCCTTAAAACGTGTGGAGAAATCCTATTTTGCCTGGGACTGCGTGACCTGTGACGGGCCGTCGTGGGTGCGACGGTCCGTCACCCAGGCCGTCGTGTCCTCACCAAATTCCAGGTGACTGTGACGGCCCGTCACGCCTGTGACGGTCCGTCCTGCACCTCCGTCCTGACGGTCAGAAACTCGTTTTCTTGCACCAATTTCTCAAAAGTTGAAGGGTTTTGCAACGGGACTCACGACGGTTCGTCGTGGATGTGACGGCACGTCCTGCGGTCCGTCACAATTTACAGAGAGTCGATTTTCAGTACCCGATTTTCAAACTCTAAGTGTCATGGAACGGAACAACACCGACGGTCCGTCGAGGCTGCGACGGTCGTCGTTGGGTCCGTGGTTTCAGCCAGTTTTTCCAGAATTTGTTCTGCTGCTCAAAACGACTAAACAGGTCGTTACAGACCCAAAACGGGGACGCGACTGGCACCCACATTTACCCTCCTATGTGAGCGAACCAACCAATCTAACCCTTAACATTTCAATGTATATCAACAGAAAATAATGCGGAAGACTTAAACTCATTAATAAAAACAATTCAAAACTATTATTATTATCCCCAAAATCTGGAAGTCATCATCACAAGAACATCTATGATCAAATTACTAAACTAAAACTGTCTAAGAAGCTAAAACAAATACTAGCTAGTCCATGCTGGAAGTTCAAGGCATCAAGACTTGAAGAAGAAGATCCAGTCCAAGCTAGACGCATTAGCTCACCCTGAATTTCCGATGGAGTGAAGACTGGCTAGATCTACTGTTGAGTTGAAGATGACGGAACGTTTGCTGCATTCAACAAATAACAAAGAACAAAACATAAAAGTAGGGGGTCAGTACAACCACAAGTAATGAGGAGATATCATCGGCCAACTCAAAATAGAAGATAATATATATCAAGTAATATCATAAAATCAACTATGATGCTTAACATGTAGCAACAACAAGTACTATATCATTAACAATTATCGTTAAGTTCACCCATGAGGACTGAAGCCTCAATATCATACTCATTTGGGAATTGGGTTCATTATATTGAGTATATTCATTATCTTTCAAGATTCATTATCTTTCTTCCTCTTGTGTCGGTACGTTACACTCCGCTCCTCTATTTCTATCCTGGTGCCGGAACATGGCACTTCGATCCTCATATTCTATCCTGGTACCGGAACGTGGCACCCGATCCATATTCTATCCTGGTGTCGGAACGTGTGACACTCCGATCCTCATATTCTATCGTGGGACCGGAACGTGGAACCCGATCCCCGATCCATATTGATCCTAGTGTCAGAACGTGACACTCCGATCCTCATATTCTATCCTTGGTACCGGAACGTGGCACCCGATCCCCTAATTCATCAAGCCTTCTTTTATACTAAGGCATCATCAATCTCATTATATAATTTATTCAAGCCTTCTTTTATACTAAGGCATCATCACTCTCATTATATAATTTATCAAGCCTTCTTTACACCAAGGCATCATCATTAACAAGTGAATTAAGGTTTCTTTCAAGAATTACGATTCAATAACTTCATCATGCTTAATTTATCACAATTTCATAATCACGATCATGCAAGCATACAATTAAACACATAGCAGGGTTTACAATACTATCAATACATATAATTTCCTATTAAGAGTTCACTACGAATATCGTAAAATAACCATAACCTACCTCCACCGAAGAATTGGAATCAACAAGCAATTTCCCAAGCTTTGATATTCTTCTTCCTCGTTCAACTCTCTCAATCGATCAATCTCTCTCTCTCTCTTTTCTTTCTGTTTTCTTTTGTTCAAACCCTCTTTCTTATTACCCTAATTAACATATAATTAAGTGTAAAAAATGACAATAATACCCCACTAATTTACCCAAAGTTACCTCTTTTATCCCTCAAGAATTTGATTTATTAATATAAAACCCACGAAATCTATAACTAAGGAAAGAATATTCCAAAACGTCCCTTAAAACGTGTAAAGAAATCCTATTCTGCCTGGGATTTGCGCAACCTGTGACGGCCCGTCGTGCCTGCGACGGTCCGTCACGCAGGTCGTCGTAAAGACCAAAAATCCCTTTTTCACCAAGGACACTGTGACGGTCCGTCCTGCACTTCCGTCATGACGGTCAGAGACTCGTTTCTCGTACCAAATTCTCAAAAGTTGAAGTGTTTTGCAACGGGAGCTCACGACGGTTCGTCGTGGCTGTGACGGCACGTCCGTCACAGATTACAGAGAGTCAATTTTCAGTACCCAATTTCAGAATTCCCAAGTATATTGAAACGAGACCCTGCGACGGTCCGTCGTGCCTGTGACGGTCCGTCGTGGGTTCCGTCGTTTCAGCCAATTTTCCAGAAATAAAATTTGCTGCTCAAAACGATTAAACTGGTCGTTACAATTTGTCTATATATCTCAAATACATGTGAATCACACTAGATACATATATTGGACGTGATCCGCATGTAATTGGGATACCGATAAAGGAGAGTGATAGAGAATGGAGAGTTATATGTGAGGGAGGTGAGCGAAATTTGTCTATGTACACTAGAGACATGTGAATCCACTTGGATACATTGTACCTAGAACAGATTACACATAAATTTGGTCTCATGTATCATGGTATACATGTTTTATGTATGTATATTGTCTCTCAAAATTTAATAATATTCATAATTGCAAACGAACATATATACATCTCTAAGTATTAACTTCAAAACTAGTAGAATTTTTTTAAGTTATCCAATAGAAATGTGTTAAATTTAACTATAGCTCCCACGTGGCTAACAAAATCGATCGTTATTATCTTTTTTATTAGTTTCAAATAAAGAATTTCACAAAATATAACATCATTGTATCTATTTTCACTAACAAAATTTATTAGATTCTCTTGATTAATAATATAAACCGATGGAATAATATTTTTGAAATGAGAACATACAAAATTTTGGAGAAAGAGAAGTAGAAAAAAATAGTGTTTGATATCTATCTTTGAGCTAACAAAGAAAAACAACAATAGTGAACTTGTTCATCACAAAAGATTCATTGTGAATTTAATATTTTATTTTTTGATAAATCTGTTAGGTTTATGGTAAATGACCAAAATGAATACTCTTGTTATACATTAAGGATTATTCAATTGAGTGATATATATTAAGGACCACAAAAAAAATCTTTTTGTAGCATATTAAAAAACCGTTTCAATCAAGTAGAATGTATTAAGGACCAATATTAAACACTACCATGTATGAAAGACCATGTTGATCATTTTGTCGATCCTCGGTTTAAACTTATGTGATATTCTTACATTTTTACATTTAAATACAAGTGTGGTCCCAATTTACATGTGTAGGTAGTTTATAAATTTGAATTTTCATGTCTTAATTGGAAATACATTAATTTCATAAATTAATTAGGAGGAAGAAAAAGTTATTCTTGAAATTGTCCACTATTCATTAATAATTGAAGATTGGACCTTCATTTTACTTTAGTATTTATCATCCCAATTAGCAAGCCCAATAATAAAAAATGTTACATCTTATTTTGAAAATAAATATAAATAATGTGAAATATATAATTTACTCCCTTTCTTTTTAAAATATTTTTTTTTGTATGACTTAATCGAATAAAAAGTAATTTTTAAAAAAGAATGTGATTTTAAACTTTAACAACTGGGGTTACCCCCTATCATGGCATAGTTGACCTCGAAGGGGTCGTATACAAGCCCTATCATAATCATAAACATAATGTCATAAGAAATAATGCGAAAAATTAAAACATTTCAAACAAACGTCATACTTCAAATATCATTAAGAACGAGTTGTTGTAACGACCTGTTTAGTCGTTTTGAGCAGCAGATTTTATTTCTGGAAAAACTGGCTGAGACGACGGTCACCACGACGGACCGTCATGGGCACGACGGACCGTCATGGGCACGACGGACCGTCGTGGGTGTCTCGGTTCAATATACTTAGGAATTCTGAAACTGGGCACTAAAAATCGACTCTCTGTAATTTGTGACGGACCTGCAGGACGTGCCGTCACAGCCACGACGAACCGTCGTGAGCTCCCGTGGCAAAACACTTCAACTTTTGAGAATTTGGTACAAGAAACGAGTCTCTGACCGTCATGACGGAAGTGCAGGACGGACCGTCACAGGTGTGACAGACCGTCACAGTGCACTTAGTGAAAAATGGGATTTTTGGCCTCTACGACGACCTGCGTGACGGACCGTCGCAGGCACGACGGGCAGTCACAGGTCACGCAGATCCCAGTCAGAATAGGATTCCTCTACACGTTTTAAGGGTCGTTTTGGACTATTCTTTCCTTAATTAAAAAGATTGAGGGTTAATATTAATAAGTCTAATTACTTGGGGGTTAAAAGAGGTAACCTTAAGTTAATTAGTGGGTTTATTGTCCTCTTTTACACTTAATTATATTTTAATTAGGGTAAAGGAAAGAGAGTTGGAATAAAACAAAAGAGAAAGAACAAGAGAGAAAAGAGAGAAACGAATTGAGAGAGTATTGATCGATCGAAGAGGGAAGAGGAATAACAAAGCTTGGGAGATTTCTTGTTGATTCCAATTCTTCGGTGGAGGTAGGTTATGGTTTTTACGATATTCGTAGTAGACTCTTAATAGCGAATGATATGTATTGGTAGTATTGTAACCTTTCTATATGCTTAATTGTATGCTTGCATGAATATGATTATGTGATTTTGATAAAACAAGCATGATGAAAACCATTGAATCCCAAATCTTGAAAGAAACTTTAATCTACGTTATTAATGATGATGCCTTGGTATAAAAAAAAGGCTTGACGAATTAAAGTAATGGGATTGATGATGTCTTGGTATAGAGAAGGCCTGATGAACGGATAGAATAAAGTTAGTGGATCGGAGTGTCACGTTCCGACACATAGTATTAGTGGATCGGAGTGTCACGTTCCGACACATAGTATTAGTGGATCGGAGTGTCACGTTCCGACACATAGTATTAGTGGATCGGAGTGTCATGTTCCGACACATAGTATTAGTGGGACGGGTGTAACGAACCGACACGTAGAATTAGGGGATCGGAGTATCACGTACCGACACATATAGGGGATCGGAGTGTCACGTACCGACACATATAGGGGATCGGAGTGTCACGTTCCGACACATATAAGGGAATCGGAGTGTCACCTACCGACACATATAGGGGATCGGGTGTCACGAACCGACACGTAGAATTAGGGGATCGGAGTGTCACGTACCGACACATAGTTGTAAGGGATCGGAGTGTCACGTACCGACACAAGAGGAAGAAAGATAATGAATCTTGAAAGATGATAAATATACTCAATCTAATAAACTTAATTCCCAAATGAGTATGGTATTGAGGCTTGAGTCCTCATGGATGAACTTGAGGTACTTGTTGATGATTATAGTACTTGTTGTTGCTACATGTTGAGTTTATAGTTGATTTATAATATTACTACTGATATATATTATCTTCTATTTTGAGTTGGCCGATGATATCTACTCAGTACTTGTGTTTGTACTGACCCCCTACTTTTATGTTTTTTTCTCTTGTTATTTGTGGAATGCAGCAAACGTTCCGTCAACTTCAACTCAACTGTAGATCTAGCACGTCTTCACTACCTTCGGAAATTCAGGGTGAGCTAATGCGTCTAGCTTGGACTGGATCTTCTTCTTCAAGTCTTGATGCCTTGAACTTCCGTATGGACTAGCTTTTATTTTTTTTAGCTTCTTAGACGTTTTAGTTTAGAAATTTGAGGATAGATGTTCTTGTGATGATGACTTCCAGATTTTGGGGATAATAATAATAGTTTTGAATTGTTTTATTAATGAGTTTAAGTCTTCCGCATTAATTTCTGTTGATATATCTTGAAATGTTAAGGTTTAGATGGGTTGGTTCGCTCACATAGGAGGGTAAATGTGGGTGCCAGTCACGTCCCCGATTTGGGTAGTGACAAACTTGGTATCAGAGCATTAGGTTCATTGGTCTCATCACACAAGAACGAGTCTAGTAGAGTCTTAAGGAACGGTAGGGGGACGCCTTTACTTTTCTTTGAGAGGCTATAATACTTTAGGAAAATTCCATTCTTGATTCTTTCTTTCGTGCTACTACTTGAGTCCAATTGGTATCTAGGTGATACAAATTGGTATCTGACCATCTTCACTCTATTTCGCAGATGGTTAGAACTAGAGCAACGACCGACTAGCAGCAAAACAACGGAAAGACAAGAAACGACTGAGCCAGCCACTGGGGCTGTGGCTCGAGGAAGAGCAGCGGCAAGAGGGCCGTGGGGAGAGGTCGTGGGAGGACGTCCTCTAGAGGAAGAGGACGAGCCCATAGCCCATCTGATACTAGGGCGGTGACTCCTCCACCGACCGAGGATGTGGGTAAGAGAGGGGTGAGGAAGGGGAGAATGAACAAGTGCAACATGAGGAATTGCCACCCCAACCTACCCCAAGAATGATCAACAAAGTACTTGCTTATCTTAGCGGATTATCTGATCAGGGTCAGGCACCTCGAGTTGTTTCTGCACCAACACCTCCGGTTTCAGAGATATGACATTGCGGCTACTATGGCTCCCCGCATGGATGCAACATTGGAGATAGGCACATTCCACCACGTCTGACTACTGGGCCTATAATGACAAACGATCAGCATGAACTTTTCAGTAGATTCTTGAAATTGAAACCTCCAGTCTTTAAGGGTGCAGAATCAGGGGATGCCTACGTTTTTCTGGTTGACTGTCATGAGCTACTACACAAGATGGGTATAGTAAGAACGGTTTGGCGTCGAGTTCGTGAGCTATCAGTTTCAAGGGAACGCCAAAATGTGGTGGCGGTCCACATGTTGAGTGTCAACCACAGAGGCACCACCTATGACTTGGGAATCATTCTCTAGCTTGTTTATGGAGAAGTATAATCCCAAGGACTCTGAGAGATAGAAAAGGGATGAGTTCTTGAGTCTAGAGCAAGGAAGGATGACAATTAACGCATATGAGGCTAAATTTCGCGCACTATCCAGATATGCCACCCAACTTTTTTTCAGTCCACAAGAACGGATTCGCCGTTTTGTGAAGGGGTTGAGGTCAGAGTTGCGGATTTCAGCCTTACAGGTAGCGGCTACGGCGAAATCCTTCCAAGAGGTGGTGGACTTTGTGATAGAGGTGGAAGGAGTGAAGCCAGATGACTTCACCACGACATCGACATCAAAGAGGTTTCGAAAGGGAGGTGAGTTCAACGGTTCGTATACTAGAGGACAGAGTTCTGGAGGTTACTCAGTTCGACCCATTCAGTCTTCACTACAGAGTGTAGTTGGGGGTCCACCTCAGAACGGTCAACACTTCTCCGAGAGACCTATGCCTGACTCCAGAGAGTGTTATGGATGTGGGGAGATGGGACATATTAGGAGAAATTGTCCAAAACAGAGTTACAGACCCCCGATAGCACAGTAGTAGACAGGATAGAGGTCCTGGTGGGGAGAGGCGTTTTTCTGGAGGACGTGGTGGTCGAGGTAATGGTGGTCACCAAAACGGCAGAGGTGACGGGCAAAAAGGAGCCACTACTACGCAACATGGTAGGGGCAATGGACAGACAAATAATGGGGCCCATTGCTACGCTTTCCCTGGGAGATCTGAAGAGGAGGCATCTGATGCGGTTATCACAGGTAACCTTTTGATTTGTGATTGCTTATGCTTCGAGGCAATTAAAGGTGCATGAACGTAACTATCCGACCCATGATTTGGAGTTTGCCGCGGTAGTATTTGCACTAAAGCAATGGAGACACTATTTGTATGGGGTTAAGTGTGACGTCTACACAGATCATCGTAGCCTACAGTATGTCTTTACTCAGAAAGATTTGAATTTGAGACAGAGGAGATGGATGGAACTACTGAAGGACTACGACATCACTATTCTGTATCATCCGGGAAAAGCAAATGTTGTGGCGGATGCTCTAAGTAGAAAGGCCGGAAGCATGGGAAGTCTAGCCCATTTGCAAGTTTCTAGACGCCCATTGGCTAGAGAGGTGCAGATTCTGGCTAATGACCTTATGAGGTTAGAAATAAATGAGAAGGGAGGATTGTTAGCTCGTGTAGAGGCAAAATCTTCTTTTCTTGATCAGATTAAGGGGAAACAGTTTGATGATGAGAAGCTAAGTCGAATCCGAGATAAAGTGTTACAAGGAGAGGCTAAGGAAGCAACAATCGATGGGGAAGGTGTTTTGAGGATTAAGGGAAGAGTATGTGTACCCCGCATCGATGATTTGATCACCACTATTCTTACAGAGGCTCATAGTTCCGGATATTCTATACATCCTGGTGCAACAAAGATGTACCGCGACCTAAAGCAACACTTCTGGTGGAGTTGAATGAAGCGAGATATTGTTGAGTTTGTTGCCAAATGTCCAAATTGCCAACAAGTGAAGTATGAACACCAGAGGCCCGGAGGAACACTTAGAAAGCCCATTCCTGAATGGAAGTGGGGGAGAGAATCGCAATGGACTTTGTGGTTGGTCTTCCAAAGACATTGGGTAAGTGATGTTCCATTTGGGTGATTGTTGATAGGTTAACTAAGTCTGCTCACTTAATTCCGGTCAAGGTGACCTACAATGCAGAGAAGTTAGCCAAAATCTACATCTCAGAAATCGTTCGATTGCATGGAGTTCCATCTCCATCATATCAGATAGAGGTACGCAGTTTACTTCTAAGTTTTGGAGAACATTGCATGCTGAATTAGGTACTAGGTTGGACCTTAGTACTGCGTTTCACCCTCAGACTGATGGTCAGTCTGAGCGAACGATTCAAGTGTTGGAGGATATGCTTCGTACATGTGTGATAGAGTTTGGTGGCCATTGGGATAGCTTCTTACCCTTGGCAGAGTTTTCATACAATAATAGCTATCACTCCAGTATTGATATGGCTCCGTTTGAATCATTGTATGGGAGGAGGTGTAGATCTCCCATTGGGTGGTTCGATGCATTTGAGGTTAGACCTTGGGGTACTGACCTCTTCAGAGATTCTATGGAGAAGGTGAAAGCTATTCAAGAAAAGCTTCTAGCGGCGCAAAGTAGACAAAAGGAGTATGCAGACCGTAAGGTTAGAGACTTGGAGTTCATGGAAGGTGAAAAAGTCTTGTTGAAGGTTTCACCCATGAAAGGGGTGATGCGGTTTGGAAAAAGGGGTAAGCTAAGTCCAAGGTATATTGGACCATTTGAAGTGCTTAAGCGAATAGGGGAGGTGGCTTATGAATTAGCCTTGCCCCCAGGGCTTTCCGGAGTGCATCCGGTATTTCACGTGTCCATGTTGAAAAGATACCACGGAGATGGAAAATACAATATCCGTTGGGATTCAGTTTTGCTTGATGAGAATTTGACTTATGAGGAGGAACCAGTTGCTATATTGGATAGAGAAGTTCGCAAATTGAGGTCGACAGAGATTGCATCCATCAAAGTTCAAGGAAGAATCGACCGGTTTGAAGAGGCTACTTGGGAGAAGGAGGCAGATATGCAAGAAAAAAATACCCACATCTGTTACAGATTCAGGTACTCTTTTCGCCATTGTTTTTCTTCTTTTGATCGTTCGGGGACGAACGATGGGTAAATTGGTATCTATGTAACGACGTGTTTAGTCGTTTTGAGCAGCAGATTTTATTCTGGAAAAACTGGGCTGAGACGACGGTCACCACGACGGACCGTCATGGGCACGACGGACCGTCGTGGGGTTGTCTCGTTTCAATATACATAGGAATTCTGAAACGGGGCACTAAAAATCGACTCTCTGTAATTTGTGACGGACCTGCAGGACGTGCCGTCACAGCCACGACGAAACCGTCGTGAGCTCCCGTGGCAAAACACTTCAACTTTTGAGAATTTGGTACAAGAAACGAGTTCTCTGACCGTCATGACGGAAGTGCAGGACGGACCATCACAGGTGTGACGGACCGTCACAGTGCACTTAGTGAAAAAATGGGATTTTTTGGCCTCTACGACGACCTGC
>JAKWIY010001900.1:0-13930 GCA_027704805.1 Solanum corneliomulleri | reverse complement strand
CCTTTGAGGAATGAAACAAACTTCATAAGAAACTTAATTAATATATTTGAAAAAACTACAAATAATAGTGACATGAAACCCCTATATTTTATGGACAACAAACCATAGTGTGAACAAATGCTTATTGTCGCAAATCCTTGGAAAAATTACAACCCTTATGAAAGGTCAAAACCATTCATAAAAGTCACATTTTTTCATGAAAGTCATAAAGGTCAAAAATTGGGTGTCAACACTAAACATATTTTTCTTGTTTGAGATATGAATCTATAGTGATGGTTGAGAGTTTTTTTTTGGTATACTAAATATTTAAGTTTTAACATAGATTGTACACATAACATTTCTTGTTTGATATCTGAATATATGGTGATGTTTGAGTGATTTATTTAGTGATGATACAAATGTTTCTCATCAAATAATATAAGTGATATATACATGATGCATATTGTCGAATTAAGAAAATTTAAAATACATTAATTCAAAATAACAAACCCTAATATCAATGTATCCAACAAGTTGAGAAAGAGTTGATACATGTTGGTTGAGAAGAAGATAGTGTATCCAATTAAATTAAATGAACTAAATGACCGACTAACATAATTCGGCTGAAGTAAAACATAATGTATGAAACAAAATTATTAAAAGTTTTACAAATAGGAATGCAATGATAGCAAAATACTTTACATTCTTGGGGAGTTTCTCTAACTAAAAACTATCACTAAGAGTTTCGTGATAATACTGCATCTTAACCATGTTTCTAGAACAACCCTATACCTTCCAAGGATATAGTAGGAAACTTAACGTTTGGATCCATCTTTCACGCCCCGAGCTACCCCCGAGACGCGGACACGAAACCTAGGACCTTAAGTGATTCCAAGCTAACCTTGCTGGCATGATAATGAGCATACTAAAGAAAATGACAGATGCAAAAGCTAAATCATAATCTAAAATGAAAAGATGGGGAATACCCGTATGCTAAAACTGAAATATATGAAGAATAGTGAGTGTAATACAAAGGAGTTATTAACTCAAATACTACACTGAAACTAACTATGTCTGAATAAGCCTCTAACTGAAACTGAAACTAAATGACTAAAATACTGAAATGAACTCATGACAATTATCCTCGGAGAATGAGGACTCACCACTGGATCTGTTGAACTGGAGATCGGGAATCGATCTATGCGTGATATAAATGTTGAGAACCTAAACCTACATCACGAGAAGATGTAGTGCACGTATGTGTCAGTACATGAAAGGTACTGAGCATATAGGATAGAATAAAGCTGAAATAAAACATAACTGAACAAGCACAAAAGCAAGTATATAATCTTAACATGATATAGATTTTGAAAGCTGAGATAACTCAATACAATGACCAATTTATAACATGCTGAAACTGAATACTGGATATACTGATAAATGGTCAATGTAGTGGAATCTGACTAATCTATGGGAGCTACTAATAACCAATAATAAAACCACATGATTTAAATGTGGAGTTCGATGTATACGTCCCATCGAGAGGACCAAATATACCCTTACAAAGGTATAAAAGCATGTTGTCGCGATCACTCTGATGCCCACAGAGGGGACTTACAACCTATTGTATTAGTAGTTTTGGGACTATTGGGCACGCTGAACCCTAATCCAAACAGGTATTAGGCTACTTCCAATGAACCATGTAATTAAATGATGATGATTGTACTTACTAGATAGGTCAAAACTGAACATGTAAACTGAGAATGCAACAATTAATCTGGTAATTATGCATTTATAACTAAGGCATGTATATCTGAAGTAACTCAAATATCTGACTAGCATGTGTAAAAAATAACTAAAGAAATACATATCTAGGGTTATGAAATTAATGCAATAAAATGAATAATAACATTGAAATCATATTTGGAACATATAAACAATTAATTCATGAAATTATGTTGAAGTTCTAAGAACCCTAGGTCTAATCATGATATGGAATCAAGAATCTGACTGAAAACTAGGGACCCAATGGGTGAAAGGAACCCACTGATGAAATGTCACATACCTGATGATGAAATTCACGGAGAAATATTTAGATTTTTGGGTTGGAACTGTTGAAACCTTGCTGCATTCTTGAACTAGGGTTCTTGAACTTTTTCTCCTTTCTTGCTTCTAATTTTCTAAGTTTGATTTATGATTCTGACTTAGGTAAGTTTTAGTTATGTTTATAGGCTTAAATTGACTAAAATATTATGATTTAGGGTCAAGATGATGTATATTATGCTTTAAACAAAGTGGGAAAAGACCAAAAGACCCCTGAGTTAATTGTTGTCGGACCAAACGACGACCTGGACTGACGGGCCGTCGTTTGATCGATGGTCCATCGTTTGGGTCTGTTCGACAGTCCTGTACTAAAACGGGCAAAAAAATTTCCTCAGAGGTCTTAATTTAGCAAGGTTGGTGGATATGGAAAGCTAATTCAATTATCTATCTTTTGGCATGTCATGAGAAACCAAATTCATTTTGTGCTAAGAGTTATGACCATTTGAAGTTGACTCAACTGCATTTTCCCCCTAACTATCTTCTAATTTCCACCTACGGTCTGTAGTTTCATTTACGGACCATACTAGTCAATCGTGGATATTATAAGAGACAGGGTAAATGGGGTTTTGATCGACGGACACAAATGACCAAAACCATAGGTCCGTCCGCCGTTCCACACTTAGTCAAATTTTCTTGGCAGAGTTTTTGGGGGCTTCAGACTCAAACGACTGATGTGCAATACGGGCCATGGGGCAAGCTACGGTCCGTCATGGTAACCGTTGATTGCAGCTGCAGATTTCTGAAAAGCTGATTTTTTGTCTGTTTTTTATACGGGTCATTACATTATCTCCCTCTTGGGAACATTCGTCCTCGAATGAGGACTAAATTAGCTTAAATAGAGTGAGAGAGCTGCAATCCCTATTACTAAACAATGAGAACTGAGTTTCTGACTGAATTGAGTTCCGAAAACAAGCAAATACGATAAATATACAAACTGAGGGAACATGATTCTAAGACTTAATTCACGCATGAATGATTGAAAAACTGAAGAGGAACTATAACCTCAAGCCGGAGTGGAATCGGAAGGAAAGAGGTGAGGATACTTGGCTTTAATAGCTACTTCTGCTTCTCAAGTAGCTCCCTCTACAGACTGATTCATCTAAAAAACCTTGACTGAAGCGACTTCTTTGTTTTTCAACCTTCTAACCCGACGGTCAAGAATCTCAACTGGTACATCCTCATAATAAGACTATATTTCACCGCCAAACTCTCTAATGGTACTACTGAGGATGGATCACCCACGCACTTCTTCAAAAGTGAGATGTTGAAAACCGGATGCACTGCTGCTAATTCTGCTGGCAAATCTAACTCAAATGCCACCTTGAAAATCCTTTTTAAGATCTAGTAAGGTCCTACATATCTAGGACTTTATTTCCGTTTCTTTTCAAATCTCATTACTCCTTTCATACGGGATACTTTCAAAAAAACCAATCATTAACTTGAAACTCTAGTTCCCTTCTTCTTACATCTGCATAAGATTTCTGACGATTTTGAGTTGTCTTAAGTCTATCTCTAATGAGTTGCACTTTATCCATAGCATAAAAGACTAAATCTTGCCCTATGAAAGCTGCTTCACCTACTTCAAACCAGCAAACGGGAGATCTACATCTACGCCCATACAAAGCCTCACAAAGGGTCATCTGAATGCTAAAATGGTAGATATTTTTGTAGACGAACACAATCTAAGGAAGGTGATCATCCCAACTACCCTGAAATTGATTACAAAGTCTCTCAACATATCCCTTAGGGTCTGAATTGTACACTCTGCCTGTCCATCCGTCTGTGGATGAATTGTTGTCCTGCGGTTAACTTGAGTACCAAGACCTTTCTGAAATGACTTCCGAAAATGAGAGGTAAACTGAGGACCTCTATCTGAGATGATAGACAAAGGACCCCATGAAATCTCACAATTTCATTGATGTAAAGCTTGGAGAGATGACTTAGTCATCCTATCAACTATCACTCAAATGGAGTCATGTTGTCTGCGAGTACGAGGTAACCCTGTGATGAAATCAATATTGATCACTTCCCACTTACAACTATCAATATTTATCTCTTGAGTCATACCTCATTTCTAATGTTCTACGTTGACTTGCTGGCAATTGGGGAAATTACTCATAAAATCTGCTATATCCCTCTTCGTACCATTACACTAATTAACTTCCTGTAGATCATGGTACATCTTAGTGTCACCTGGGTGAATAGAATATCTGGAGTTATGGGCTTCTGCAAGGATATACTTTCTCAACTCACTCACATCAGGAACACATAATCTACCCTGATAGCAAAGTATACCATCTCCCCCTTAGGAGAAAAACTCAACTCTCTGATTGTAGACTGCACCCTTAAGTTCAAGCAAGATTGGATCATTCTCTTGCTTTTCCTAAAACTCCATTAACAAAGAAGATTTTTCCCTATTCTGACATTACCACAACCATTATTTTAAATGCTCATAAGGAAAAATTCCTAGGCGGAAATCCTGTAACATCCTTTAAACAATAACTTCTTTCTTTCATCCTCAACATTGGATACACACCCCCATACATAGTATACTAAGAGAATCTTCTACTACATTCACCGTTACCAGGATGTTAATGCACACTCATATCATAATCCTAAGAACTCAAGCCATATCCTCTGGCAAAGGTTCAACTCTCTCTGGGTGAACACATACTGAAGTCTCTTATAATCGTAAACACATCTATATTAACACCATACAAGTAGTGTCTCTATATATTGATGCAAATACTACAAGCTGCAAGCTCGAGGTCATGTGTTGGATAGTTCTCATCTCATGCACCTTAACATGTCTAAAGCATAATTTATAACCTTATCTCTCGCTCATCAACACAAACCTACGCAAACTCTAGATTCATCACAATAGATCACATAACCATCTGACCCTCTAGTATAGTCAAGACATGAGTTGTAGTCAATCTAGTTTTCAATTCTGCAATTCTTTTTCTCACAATCATCTTACCATTGAAAATTTACGATCTTTTGAGTTAACATAGTAAATGGTGAGGATATTAATGATAATCATTCAACAAACCTTCTATAATAAACCGCTAGACCTAAGAAACTTCTAATATCTATAGAAGAGGTAGGTCTAGGACATTTTCACTACTTATATCTTATGTGAATCCACTTGGATCCCTTCGATAGATACAATGTGAAAAAGGAATGCAACCGATTGGAACCATATTTCACATTTGCTAAACTTAGCGAATAACTAGCGATCGTTGAGAGTCTGTAGAACAATTCTAACATGACTCGCTTGTTCTTCCTCAACCCTAGAGTAAATGATGATATCATCAATAAATACGATGACGACCAAGTAGAAGTACTACTTGCACACTCTGTTCATAAAATCTAGGAAAACTCTAAGCTGATGATAACCCGATCTGACATCTAACGAGTCATGAAGCTGTATTCAGAATATCACTATCTCTAACTCTAAGCTGATGATAACCCGATCTGAGGTCTATTTTTGAGAATTAGCTAGCGCCCTGAAGTTGGTCTACCAAGTCATCAATGATGGGGATAGGATACTTATTCATTATTTTGACCTTCTTCAACTGTCTATAGTCAATGCACATTTTGAGATAACCATCTTTCTTCTTTACGAATAACATTCCTGAACCTAATGGTAAAATACTAGGTCAGATAAAGCCCTTATCTAGATATAATTCAACTACTTTGTCAATTTTTTAATCTCTGTTGGAACCATTCTTTAAGGAGGAATATAAATAGGTTGGGTATCTTGAACGGGATCAATTTCAAAGTCGATTTCTCTTTCGGGAGAGGGACTCAGGGAAGATCTTCTGGAAATACATCCAAAAACTCAAAGACTATGAGAACTAACTCAATAGTTGGGGTTTCATTGCTATAAAATTTAAGTCGAACTAGATGATAGAGATAACCCTTAGTGATCATCTTTCTGGCCTTAATGTAAGAAATGAATCAACCCATAAGCACTAAGCTACTATCCTTCCACTCTAAGATTAGTTCGTATGGAAACTAAAACGAACACTCATATATCTATAATCGAGTGAGGCATAACAGGAATGTAACCAATCCATGCCTAGAATTACATCGAAGTCTACCATTTCTAACTCTACAATATCTGCTGAGGTGATTTTCAGAGATAGTGTGATATGGCAATTTTTGTATACCAGCCTAGCTAAAATAAGGTCACTTACTTGAGTAGAGACTGAGAAAGGTTCTAAGAGAGTTTCTGGACTAACAATGAATTGGAGTGATATGTAAGGAGTTACAAAGGAAAGAGTAGCCCCTGGATCTAACAATGCATAAATGTAGAGGTCAATGACTCGTAACGTACCAGTTACTTCATCAGGAGAACCTTTCTGATCCTGGATAGCCTGAAGAGCATACAACCTATTATGGCGCTGACCGCCACATTACCTAATGAGTTACCCTGTTGAGTTGAGAAACTTGCTAGTGCTGCTAAAGTTGTACACTAAGCTCTACCATTACAACCTCCTTGACCCTATCTAGAAGAAAAATCCCTCAACTTGTGACCAGATTTACCACACCCAAAGCATCCTTCTTTTCCTGCGAGACACTCGCCAAGATGGTTCTTACAACAGTTAGAGAAGTTGGGGTAAGTGTTGGTGCAAGAAACACTTCCTTGAGACCTAGAGCATGGTGCTCTAACCTTTTGATCATACCTATTCCTTGAGGATGGAACACTAGCTGACGAAGGGGCTGAAGTTGAAAACTTTTGCTAACTCTGCGAGCTATTTCCACCACCTGATTTCTACTTAGAATAGTCATAGTTCCTTGTCCTAGCCTTCTTATTCTCCTTAGCCTGTTCCCTAAGATAATCACCCTCAACCTTCTACGCAGGAGTCATAATCCTAGAGATGTTCATATCGCCAAGTAACATAGCCTTTATGCACTCAGTTTTAATCAAATCAGACACTCCATACAACAACTTATTCATCGGAGCCTTGGAGTTAGAAGCCATGTGAGGAGAATACCTGGAGAGTTGGTTAAAATTGAGACCATACTCTTGGACTGCCATGTTTCCCTACCTTATGTTCATGAATTCCTGAGCCTTTGCTTCTCTCAACTCTATTTGGAAAAACGTGTCCAGAAAGGTCTCACTAAAGCAATCCCAAGTAATAGGAGCTGCATCTGTACCCCTATTTTCCTTCCATTGAGTGTACAAGATATGAGTAACATCCTTCAACTGGTGTGATTCTCACTCAACCCGATCATTCCTAGTTATTTGCTTTACCTCAATAATATTCTTGATCTCCTCTATGAAATTTTAAGGATCCTCATTAGTTTGTGATCCTAAGTACTAGGGTGGATTTGTCCTAACAAAGTCACGGACCCTTGCTGCAATTGATCCACCATTTGCATTCACAGGAGCATGAACACGATTATTCTGGTTAGTCATACTCTGAGCCAGTGTCTTTATAGAATTTCATAACTCAGCATTGGAGATTTCCTAATCTGGATCGAAGGATCTGTGTTTGCATTCTTCGCATTCCCATTCCTAGCATTAGACCTACGAGGAGGCATTTTCAGAAACGTAGAACGTTAGGTTAGAATGGGATAAGAACATACCTTACACACGATAAAAGTAAAAAGAATGTGAGGTTTTCCTAAAACACTTTGTAGTCTCCCTCTCTTAGATATGGTGCACTTCAAACCCATGAAAAGGACTCTACTTAGTGCGGGTTTTTAGACATCCTAGGACTCTTGAACCTGGCTCTGATACAAGGTTTTGTCACACCTCGAGCTACCTCCGCGACGCAGACACAGAACCTAGGATCACAAGTGATCACAAGCTAACCCCACTGGCACGATAATGAGCATACTAAAGAAAATGACTGATGCGAAAGCTAAATCATAAACTAAAATGAAAAGATTGGAATGACCATATGCTAAAACTGAAATATATGAAGACTAGTCAACTTCATATTTTTTATATAATAGAAAAATATCAAATTTTGACCCGTCAACTTTAAATTTAAATCAAACTTACATTAGTTCACTCTTCAGGTTAATATGTTTGAAATCAAATAAAAATAAAAATTTGATTATATATTTTAATGAAGAACTACTCATTTATAATCTAGTAAACATTTTTTATTTACTTTAAATGCAAATATTACCATCCTATTCATTTTATTTGTACAAGTTACTGTTTGACATTTTTTAAAATATTATTCTTTTAATAACACAACTAATTTTATTTATTCTTAAATTTCAATCTAATATATATTATTAATTTATTACATTTAATTTTTTCCTTTTAGGTATATTAATTAGAGAAAAAACAAAATTAAATATAATTAACTATATATTTTAAATAATGAATTTTTATATTAAAGTTGACATTTGTAGTAACTATAATGAATATATAAATATTAATAATTAAATTATAGTGATAGTAAAATAGAGTAATGAGTAAATATCACAATAAGTCATAAAAAGTGAAGTAATAACAAATTGAGTTAATGGTAATCATAATAACTAAGAATATTTCTAGAATCATTTATTTTTCTTGTTATTATTCTTAATAGATTTTTGTTTGCGTGAAGTTATATTATTACCTTTGATCATCATTCGCTTCATATATAGAAAGATGTTTCTAGAATTATTAATTGTTCTTGCTATTTTTCTTAATAGATTTTTGTTAGAGTGAACTTATATTTTCACTCGTGATCGTCTTAAATACAAATATATAATCCTATTCATTTTATTTGTTAAATTATATTTTAACAACTTTTTCTTTATTTCAATAATAAATTATTAATTTTATCACGGTTATTTATTTTCAAGTATATTAATTAGAGTCAAGTAAAGGTAAAAATAATTAATTCATAATGTATTTTTATATTAAAGTTACCATTTTTATAAGCATAATGAGTAGAAAAAATATAAAGAGTTGGATTAAAAAAGTAACAATAAAATAGAGTGATGAATAAATATTACAATGACTCACAAGAGAAAGTGAAGTAATAACAAAATAAATTAATAATAATAACAATAACTAAATATGTTTCAAGAACTATTTAATTTTGTTATTATCATTTGGTAGATTTTTGTTACCGTTTAATTAAATTTTTACCCTTGATCATTATTCACTTCATATATAAAAGATGTTTCTAGAATTATTTACTATCTTTCTTAATATATTTTTGTTAGAATGAAATTACATTTTTACCCTTGATCGTCTTATCACTTCACTCTTCTATATAATATAAATATAAATAAATATACTAGATAGGATATGGCCAGTGACATTCATATTTTACAATGTTTACAGTAATCACTTCGGCTTTAGTTTCTCTAATTTTCTGTTATTATTAATATCTCCATTATACAGCTTTCGAGAAAACTAAATAACCTTCATTTGTAATAAAACTAAAAAAAATGGGAAATATATAGGTTTTTGTTCATCAGAGAATTTATACTACTGTATATCGAGTTTACTATGAAGCAACAAGAAATAAGAAATAAGAACTTACAGTCATAAGCAAAAAAGATTACAAGCTTTTGTTGAAATTTCTGAACATAACATTGTATCATAGTAGTTACTTCATTGGTTCTTCCAATAACTCAAATGATACAAAGTGAATATTTTCACAAATGAACTTAGGCTTCTTGTTTTTTAAAGCTTGCATGATAAATAAATTCATCATAGTTTTGGCTTAATCAACAACCTCTGTACATATTGAAAGTGGAACCCTATGAGAGGATAGCTTAATGAACTCGAAATATGTCTTCACAACGAAGCCCGACAAACTGTGAAGTTACCTCTACGATTCATCATCATTGCCAAATGACATTGAACGGAAAATTTTTATTGTGTTACTATTCCACGGAAGTAAAGCACATTTATTAGCAATACCATTCGAAGAAATTTTCAAAGCTGCAATAAAAATAAAAACAAAAGATGATATAAGACATGTATAAGTTATAGGGAGGGATAAGTGATATCTCTTCTTTCTAAGCTACTGCCATTTTCGGACCTCCCATCATGCACAATTGTACAGTTTGGCTCCACGGGTTTTTGAACTTTATATAGACATAACACGTAACATTTCTGCAAGTGTTTAGCAAACACTTAAAATTAAATTATTGAGCTGCCAATTAAATGCAAATATATCATGAAAGATAAAGAAACTAATTATAGATGTCTGAGCATATATATATATATATATATTATATTATATATATATATATATATATATATATTATATATATATATATATATATATATATATATATATATTATTCGTTTCATTATGTGCTTCATTTGAGGTTTGCCTTATTAATTCATTAAGAACTTTAACTTTAAACGACAAAGATCATGTGAGAATCATGAAATCCGGTGTCATGAAACCCCACACTGATAAGAGGTGGAATCACTAGTCAAAGTGGCCCAAAACATGCAAGCGTACATGGGAACTGAACCCCGCCAGATCTCTAAGTGATATAAGAAGACCTATACCCAGCATGCCGGACAGTCTCATCTCATGAGAGTTACGTTTACCTCTGCCCTTCCCGAAAAAAGGCATCACCACTCAGAGCTAGTCTATTGGTGCTCAGTATAAAGTTTCATTACATTCAACTCATACATCATGGAAGTTTACTTTTAGTATGAGGACGTCATAGCTCAATAGATTATTTGTCATCACATAATTATTATTAAGTTTGTTGATCTCAATACTTTCATTCGAGTGTTCATAGAGACTGGTCTTTTAATTAAAATTACACTCTCATAGGTGAGTACCTTTTGGTAACATTTACTTAGGCTCATTCGAGATAGCTCTCATCTTTTACATTAGCCTCATATCATATTGTCACCACATTCATCAACATTAGCACATTTTCTCTTCATAATTACTCACACTTTTTACATGAATGTTCATTTCATCATATGTCAAGGCACTTGGCGATTTGTGTGTTTCTACTCTTACTTCACCCTTCTAAGGTTTCATAATTTTTTTACATAATATTCATTTCATCTTATGCCAATGCACTTGGCCATTTTGTGTGTTTTACACTCTTACTTAACCCTTTTAGAGTTACATCATTTCCGTACGTACATCTTAGGTTCACTTATTTTTAAATGTATGCTACACTTATGGGTATATAAATACAATCCATGAGGCTTCATTCATAGTTCATTTAAATGATTCATATCTTCCTAAGATTATGTAGTTCAAGACTTATGCATATTGTATGTATGAATAGATCTCGATTTTGATCTAAGTAGGCAACATTATCCTTGAAGATATAATTCACGTATGACTTATGAATCTATACGAAATTTGGGCAAGGGAACCCAATTTCGAATATCTTAGACAACACTTACATTTATTCATTTATTGTATTTGGGTTCACATGACATTGGGACCCTATATCGAGCCCCAACATCAATTTTTCCTCTATATTTCTCTCTTTTGAATTACCTCTTACTCGGCCGAGGGGTTGTGGGATCAAACCCCCACTGCCCATTTTAATTTTTTTTTTATCTATTTCTCATTGTCTATTTCGAGTTGACTATAACATTGTGGGATAAACCCCTATAGCGTCTCTTTTTTTTTCTTTTGTTCTCCTCCTTAAATCTGCCTAAGAGGTCGTGGGTTCGATTCCCACAGGTCGATATTTTTACTTCATCCAAATATCAACCTCATGAGGTCGATGTTTTTACTTCATCTAAATATCGACTTTATGAGATTGGTATTTATCTTTCATCCAAATACCTACCTACTGAGATCAGTATTTTTATTTCATCTAAATACTGACATCATAAGGTCGGTATTTTTTTTCATCCAAATATTGACCTCATGATGTCGGTATTTCTTACTTTATCTAAATACCGACTTCATGTGGTCGGTATTTATCTTTCATCCAAATACCAATCTCATGGGATCGGCGCTTTTACTTCATCTAAATTCAAAAATCGACTTCATAAGGTCAGTGATTTTATTTTAGTTAAATACGGACCTCATGAGGAAGGTTTTGCGTAAATAAAAAGCAAAAAATATGATAATACCAAGTTCTGAAAATCGGTAAAATTAAATATCATGCAATTTAATTAGTTTTAATTTAAATATTTATATTATGGATATTAGAAATATAATATTTTCAATTAACTTAAAATAAATCATACTCTGGGTGACGGTTTTTTATAGGCATAATACATCCATTGAACCATAAACTTAGCTTCAAATTTTAACTTTGACCTCAAATTTTCATTATGAACAAATAGGCACTTTAACTTTCCCATCTTTCAATAAATAAACACGTGTTTCCTACCTGGCAAAATGCGTGAAATGCACGCATTCTGCGCGAGAGAGGGTAATTTTCTAGGCTCGCAAAGGTAAAAATGCTGAAATGACAATTCTACCGTTAATGAATCTCTTTTATATAAATTAAAATTAATTTATTTATTTATTACTTTCAAAATGACATGTAAGATATTTTTTAAATAAAAATGGACATGTAAAATATTTAGTTAGTAGGCAGCCACTGATTGAATCACTAATACACGTGGGATCGTTTGCATTTCACATCTTTTGGCTCCAAAAATCGTGTGTTTATTTATTGAAATATACGATAGTTAAAGTGCCTATTTGTGAACTATGAAAGTTTGAGGTCAAAGTTAAAATTTGAAGCCAAGTTTAGGGCCCAATTTATGTATTATGTCATTTTATATAAAATACCGACCTCTCGATGTCAATATTATTTAGTTAATATGATTCCTTTTATTTTTCTTGAAATTTAATGTGACACTGACCTCATAAGATCGATATTTTTTTAATCATATCTAATTCATTTTAAAATAAGCGACATCCGGAGGTTGGTTTGTTAAAATATTTCTATCAATTATAATTTTTTTATTTAGAATAAGACTAAATTTTCTTTGGAACATACTATTAATTTTTAAAAAAGTGTAATAATTTTGTATACTTTTATAATAAAAAAATTAGACTTCGTGGAAAAAAATAAAATAAAATCCGTAATCCATATTTAAAGTATAAAACTGTATAGATATTGATTAGGATATAATTATACTTATATTTATCGAGTAAGTACATCATCTTATCATGAACTTAATATCTCATGTTATGATATAGAGGTGAAGAGCTAACATCTAATCTATTTTAGTATGAAATGAGAGATAATATTATTATATAGTTTCGATCTTGAATGTATGTCAAAGGTAGTGATAACTATCTATTTATAATGACATGTAAAAAATATTTCATATGAGTATGAAATAAAGTAATTAATTATATACGAAACACATTATCAATTAAATAAATATCGATCATCAACTTAAAGAGATTTATTTATTAGATTTGATATTGCTAAACTTTCACTGATCAATAAAATTGAATTTATTTAATTAAGAAGTATATACATATATATATATATATATATATATATATATATATATATATATATATATATATATATGATTACTTTTATGTATCTTAAAAATTTAATGTGATACCGACCTCATGAGGTCGGTTTTTTTTTTAATTATATCTAATTCATTTTAATAAAAGCGACATCCGGAGGTCGGTTTGTATAAAATATTTCTATTAGTCATAATGTTTTATATTTAGCATACTACTAAAATTTAATTTAAAACTTACAGTTAATTGTTCAAAAAGTGTAACGATGTTGTATACTTTTATAAATAACAAGTTAGACTTCATGGAATAAATTAAATCTATATATATACAATTCATCTTTAGAGTATGAAACTACGTTGCTATAAATTAGGATACAATTATACTTATATTTCTAGAGTAATGTACAAATCTATTAGTCCGTCGTATAATCTTGA
>JAKWIY010001899.1:0-13924 GCA_027704805.1 Solanum corneliomulleri | reverse complement strand
CTCTTTTCCTATCCCTCAAAGTCTGTGGGATGTACTTTTCCATAAACAAGTTAGAGAATGATGCCCAAGTCATAGGTGGTGCCTCTGTTGGTTGACACTCAACATGTGAACGCCACCACATTTTGGCGTGCCCTTGAAACTGATAAGTCACGAAACTAACACCCAAACCGTTCTACTATACCCATCTTGTGTAGTAGCTCATGACAGTCAACCAGAAAATCGTAAGCATCCTCAGATTCCGCACCCTTGAAGACTGGAGGTTTCAATTTCAAGAACTTACTGAAAAGTTCATGCTGATCATTGTCATTTAAAGGCCCAGTAGTCAGACGTGGAAACGTGCCTATCTCCATAGAGGCATCCATGCCGGGAGCCATAGTAGCCGCATGTCGTATCTCTGAAATCGGAGGTGTTGGTGCAGAAACCACTGGAGGTGCCTGACCGTGATCAGATAACCCGCTAAGATAAGCAAGAACCTGATTGATCATCTCTGGGGTAGGTTGGGGTGGCAATTCCTCATTCTGCTCTTGTTCAGTTTCCCCTTCCTCACCCTCTCTTACTACCTCCTCAGTCGGTGGAGGAGTGCACTTCCCTAGCATCAGATGGGCTAGGTGCTCGTCCTCTTCCTCTAGAGGACTTCCTCCCACGACCTCTACCACGGCCTCTTGCCACTGCTCTTCCTCGAGCCACAGCCCCAGTGGCTGGCTCAGACGTTTCTTGTCTTGTCGGTGTTGCTGTTGGCGCAATCGTTGCTCTAGTTCTAACCATCTGCGAAATAGAGTGAATATGGTCAGATACCAATTTGTATCACCTAGATACCAATTGGATTCAAGTAGTAGCACGAAAGAAAGAAAGAAAGAATGGAATTTTCCTAAAGTCTTATAGCCTCTCAAAGAAAAGTAAAGGCGTCCCCCTACCGTTTCCTTAAGACTCTACTAGACTCTTCCTTGTGTGATGAGACCAACGAACCTAATGCTCTGATACCAAGTTTGTCACGACCCAAAACCGAGCCGCGACTGGCACCCACATTTACCCTCCTATGTGAGCGAACCAACCAATCTAAACCTTAACATTTCAACATATATCAACAGAACGTAATGCGGAAGACTTAAATCATTAAAAAATCAAATCAAGAACTATTATTATCCCAAAATCTGGAAGTCATCATCACAAGAACATCTATGATCAAATTACTAACTAAAAATGTCTAAGAAGCTAAAAAATACATAAGAAGCTAGTCAATGCCGGAAGTCAAGGCATCAAGACTTGAAGAAGAAGATCCAGTCCAAGCTAGAAGCATTAGCTCACCCTGAATTTCCGATGTAGTGGAGGCTGGCTTGAATTAGTGTTGAGTCGAAGACGACGGCGCGTTTGCTGCACTCCACAAATACAAAGAAGAAAACATAAAAGTAGGGGTCAGTACAAAGCACGGGTACTGAGTAGATATCATCGGCAAACTAAAAATAGAAGACAATATATATCAAGTAATATCATAAAGTCAACTATGATACTCAACATGTAGCAACAACAAGTACTATATCATTAACAATTACTGTCAAGTTCACGCATGAGGACTCAAGCCTCAATACCATACTCATTTGGGATTTATGTTCATTAGATTGAGTATATTAACATCTTTCAAGATTCATTATCTTTATTTCTCTTGTGTCGGTACGTGACACTCCGCTCCCTCATATTCATTAATCCTCTTGTGTCGGTACGTGACACTCCGATCCCCTACTACTATGTGTCGGAACGTGACACTCCGATCCCCTAAATCTACGTGTCGGTTCGTGACACCCGATCCCCTAAATCTACGTGTCGGTTCATGACACCCGATCCCCGTAAATCTACGTGTCGGTTCGTGAAACCCGGTCCCCCTAATACTACATGTCGGTTCGTGACACCCGATCCCTTAAATCTATGTGTCGGAACGTGACACTCCGATCCCCTAATCTCCTTCTATCAATTAATCAAGCCTTCTTTCTCACTAAGGCATCATCAATCTCATTATTGTAGTTCATCACGCCTTCTTTTATACCAAGGCCTCATCATAAACAAGAGATTAGGTTTTTATCAAGATTTGGGATTCACTAACTTCATCATGCTTAAGATAATCACAATTATATAATCATATTCATGCAAGCATAAAAATCAAGCACATAGCAGGGTTTTAGAATATTATCAATACATATCATTCACTTTTAAGAGTCTTACTATGAATATCGTAAGAGAAACCATAACCTACCTCCACCGAAGACTAGTGATCAAGCAAGAAATTCCCAAGCTTTGTTCTTCTTCTTCCTCTTCGACTCTCTCTCTTCTCTTTCTCTTTCTATTTTCTTATCAAACCCTCTTTCTTTTACCCTAATTAGTATATATTTAAGTTTGAAAGATGGCATTAATAACCCACTAATTAACTTAAGGTTACCTCTTTTAACCCCCAAGTAATTAGACGTATTAATATAAACCCTCTAACTTTATAATTAAGGAGGGAATAGTCCAAAACGTCCCTTAAAACATGTAAAGAAATCCGACTCCAACTGGGATTACGCACCCTGTGACGGCCGTCGTGCCTGCGACGGTCCGTCCTGCAGGTCGTCGCCAAGTTCAGAGACCCAAATTTCCACCAAGGGTCTGTGACGGTCCGTCACACCTGTGACGTTCCGTCCTGCAAGTCCGTTACGAAGTTCAGAGAGTCGATTTTCAGTACCCAATTTCAGAATTTCTAAGTATATTGAAACGAGACCCTGCGACGGTCCGTCGTGCCCATGACGATCCATCGTGGGGTCCGTTGCCTCAGCCAATTTTCCAGAAATAAAATCTGCTGCTCAAAATGACTAAACAGGTCGTTACAGGTTTTAGGTTGAGGGTTTAGGATTTAGGATTTGTGGCTTAATATGAATGGTTTAGTGTTAAATGTTTGGATTTTTGTAATTTTGGCTTAGGGTTTATGGTAGGGTTAGGGTAATGTTTAGGTTAAGGCTTTTTTTAGGTTTTAGAATTTGGGGTTAAGGATTTGGTTTAATCTATGGTTTAGTGATTGATGTTTGGGTTTTGGTATTTTGGACTTTGGGTTTAGGGTTTAGAGTTTAGGGTTAAAGTTAGATTGGATTATGGTTAGGGTAGTTTTATGGACAGTGTTAGAGATAAGGTTTAGTTTTTTTGTCTTTTTTTGGGGGGGTTAGGATTTCTGTTTAAAATCTATGGTTTAGTATTTAATGTTTGGGTTTTTGTAATTTGGGCTTGGTGTTTAGGGTTAATGCTTTATAGTTAGGGTTAGGTTTTTTAAGGTTTTAGGTTTTGTGGTTTAGGATTTGAGGTTTAAAATAAATGGACTAGTTTTAATATCTTTGTTTTCGTATTTTGGACTTAGAGTTTTTATTTGGACTTAGGGTTTAGGGTTTAAGGTTATTAGGGTCTAGGTTAGGGATATCATTGGGGTAAGAGTTTAGGTTTGTTTTAAAATATTTATGGTTCATGATTTTGAATTTAAGTTTAAAATATATGGTTTAGTATTTAACGTTTGGGTTTTTAGTATTTTGGGCTTAGGGTTTCGGTTGTTGATTGTTTAGGGTTATGGGTAGGGTTATGATTTAGGTCAGGGTTAGGTTAAGGTTAGGTTTAGGGTTTTGGGTTTTCTTATTTTTATAGGTTTAGGGTTAGGATATGAGGCTTATTATCAACGGTTTAGTGTTTAATGGCTTGCTTTCGGTATGACTTGGGGTTTAGGGTTTATAAAAGTTTTGGTTAGGGGTAATGTTAGGGTTAGGGTTTTGGTTGTTTTTTAGGTTATTGGTTTTAGGGTTAAGGATTTGATTTTTAACATCTATAATTTAGTGTTTAATGTTAGTCTTTTGGTATTTAGTGTTTTATGTTTGGGTTTTTTTAATTTGGGCTTGGGGTTTAGGGTTTATGGTAGGGTTAGGGTTAGGGGTAATGTTAAGGTTAAGGTTGTTTTTTAGGTTTTAAAATTTGGAGTTAAGGATTTGATTTGTAATATCTATGGTTTAGTGCTTAATGTTAGGGTTTTCGTATTTTGGACTTTGGCTTTAGGGTTTAGAGATTAGGGTTAAAGTTAAGATTGGATTAGGGCTAGGGTCATTTTAGGGATAGGGTTAGGGATAAGGTTTAATTTTTTTTTAGTTTTTTTTTTGTTTTTTTTTTGGGGTGGGGGGGGGGGGGGGTTTAGGATTTGTGTTTAAAATCTATGGTTTAGTATTTAATGTTTGGGTTTTTGTATTTTGGGCATGGTGTTTAGAGTTAATGCTTTAGAGTTAGGGTTAGGTTTTTTTAGGTTTTAGGGTTTGTTGTTAGGATATGAGGTTTAAAATCAATGGACTAGTTTTAATGTCTTTGTTTTCGTATTTTTGACTTATAGTTTTTATTTGGACATAGGGCTTAGGGTGTAAGATTATTAGGGTCTAGGTTAGGGATAGAATTAGGGTAACACTGTAGGTTTGTTTTTAAATTTTTATGGTTCATGATTTGGCATTTGAGGTTTAAAATCTTTAGTTTAGTATTTAACGTTTGGGTTTTTAGTATTTTGGGCTTAGGGTTTCGGGTTGATGGTTTAGGGTTATAGCTAGGGTTAAGATTTAGGTCAGGTTTAGGTTAAGGTTAGGTTTAGGGTTAGGTTTAGGTTTTTGGGTTTTCTTATTTTTATAGGTTTAGGGTTAGGATATGAGGCTTAATATCAATGGTTTAGTGCTTAATGTTTTTCTTTTGGTATGACTTGGGGTTTAGGGTTTATAAAAGGGTTGGGTTAGGGGTAATGTTAGGGTTAGGGTTTTGGTTGTTTTTTAGGTTATTGATTTAAGGGTTAAGGATTTGATTTGTAACATCTATGATTTAGTGTTTAATGTTAGTCTTTTTGTATTTTTGGCTTTGTTTTAAGGGTTTGGAGTTTAGGGTTAAGGTTAATAATTGTATTAGGGTTAGGGTTCGTGTTAGGGATTGCATAGGGTTAGGGTTTAGGGTTTTTTATGTTTTTTTTTTTGGGTTTAGAATTTTTGGTTTAAATCATTGGATTAGTATTTAATGTTTGAGCTTTGGTATTTTGGGATTTTGGTTTAGGGTTAATGGTTTAGGGTTAGAATAAGTTTTGGGTTAGCGTTATGGTTGATTTAGTTTTTTTTTTGGGTTTTAAGGTTTGTGATTTTGTATTTGAGGTTTAAAACATACATACTAGTGATTAATGTCTGTGTTTTCGTGTTTTGGACTTAGAACTTTTATTTGGAATTAGAGTTTAGGGTTTAAGGTATATGATTAGTGTCTGTGTTAGGGATATGATTCTGGTTAGGGTGTAGGTTTTATTTTTTAAGTTTTATGGTTCATGATTTTGCATTTGACGTTTAAAATCTATGGTTTAGCATTTAACAATTGGGTTTTATCATTTCGAATTAGGGTTTAGGTTAGGGTTAAAGTAAGGTTTAAGGTTAGAATTTTGTGTTTTTAGGTTTTTAGATTTAGGTTTGAGGATTTGAGGTTTAATATGAATAGTATAGTGTTTAATGTTTTGGTTTTCGTATTTATGGCTTGGGTTTCAGGTTTATGGAAGGGTTAGGGTTAGGATTAATGTTAGAGTTAGGGTTAGGGTTTAGGTTATTTCTTAGGGTTCAAGGTATTGGGTTAACAATAAAAATTGTAATATCAATGGATTATTGTTTAATGTTAGGGATTTTGTATTTTGTGCTTTAGGTTTAGGATTAGGGTTAAGGATAGGGTTAGGGTTAGGGTTCGTGTTAGGGATAGGGTTAGGGTTCGTGTTAGGGATAGGGTTAGGCTTAGGGTTTATGGGTTTTTTTAGGTTTTAGGATGTTGGGTTTAGAATATTTGGCTTAAATATATGGTTTAGTTCTTAATGTTTGTGTTATGCTATTTTGTGGCTAGGGTTTCGGGTGAATGATTTATGGTCTGGGTTAGGGTTCAAGTTTGGGCTAAGGTTAGGGTTAGGGTTAGGATTTTGGGTTTTCTTAGGTTTTTGGGTTGAGGGATTAGGATTTGAGGCTTAATATGAATGGTTTAGTGATTAATGTTTGGGTTTTTGTAATTTGGGCTTGGGGTTTAGGGTTTATGGTAGGGTTAGGGTTTGGGGTAATGGTTAGGTTGAGGTTGTTTTTTAGGTTTTAAAATTTGGGGTTAAGGATTTGATTTGTAATATCTATGGTTTAGTGCTTAATGTTAGGGTTTTGGTATTTAGGACATTGGGTTTAGGGTTTAGAGTTTAGGGTTAAAGTTAAGATAGGATTACGGTTAGGGTCATTTAAGGGATAGGGTTAGGGATAAGGTTTAGTTTTTTTTTTGTTTTTTTTTTGGTTGGGGGGGGTTTAAGATTTGGTTTAAAATCTATGGTTTAGTATTCAATGTTTTGGTTTTTGTATTTTGGGCTTGGTTTTTAGGGTTAATGCTTTAGAGTTAGGGTTAGGTTTTTCAAGGTTTTAGGGTTTGTGGTTTAGGATTTGATGTTTAAAATCAATGGACTAGTTTTAATGTCTTTGTTTTCGTATTTTTGACTTAGAATTTTTATTTGGACTTAGGGCTTAGGGTTTAAGATTATTATGGTCTTGGTTAGGGATAGGATTAGGGTAACATTGTATGTTTGATATTAAATTTTTATGGTTCATGATTTGGCATTTGAGGTTTAAAATCTTTGGTTTAGTATTTAACGTTTGGGTTTTTAGTATTTTGGGCTTAGGGTTTCTTGTTGATTGTTTAGGGTTATGGCTAGGGTTAAGATTTAGGTCAGGGTTAGGTTAAGGTTAGTATTAGGGTTAGGTTTAGAGTTTTGGGTTTTCTTATTTTTATAGGTTTAGGATTTAGAATTTGAGACTTAATATCAATGGATTAGTGTTTAATGTTTGGCTTTTTTTATGACTTGGGAATTAAGGTTTATAATACGGTTGGGTTAAGGGTAATGTTAGGGTTAAGGTTTTTGTTGTTTTTTAGGTTTTAGATTTTTGGGTTAAGGATTTGAGTTGTAACATCTATTATTTAGTGTTTAATATTAGTGTTTTGTATTTTGGGCTTTGTTTTTAGGGATTAGAGTTTAGGGTTAAGGTTAAGGATTGGGTTAGGGTTAGGGTTCTTGTTAGGGATAGGTTAGGGCTAGGGTTTAGGGTTTTGTAATTTTTTTTTGTTTTGGGGTTTAGAATTTTTGGTTTAAAATCATTGGTTTAGTATACAATGTTTTGGTTTTGGTATTTAGGGATTTGGGTTAGGGTTAATGGTTTAGGGTTAATGGTTTAGGGTTAGGGTAAATGTTGGGGTTAGCGTTGTGGTTTATTTAACTTTTTTTTTTTTTTGGGTTTTAAGGTTTGTGATTTTTTATTTAAGGTTTAAAACATATGGTCTACTGTTTAATGTCTGTGTTTTCTTGTTTTGGACTTAGAACTTTTATTTGGAATAGGGTTTAGGGTTTAAGGTTTAGGATTAGAGTCTGGGTTAGGGATACAATTCGGGTTAGGGTGTAGGTTTTTGTTTTATGTTTTATGGTTTATGATTTAGCATTTGATGTTTAAAATATATCGTTTAGCATTTAACAATTGTGTTTTAGCATTTTCGAAGTAGGGTTTAGGTTAGGGTTAAAGTAAGGTTTGAGGTTAGACTTTTGTTTTTTTAGGTTTTTAGATTAAGGTTTGAGGAATTGAGGGTTAATATGAATAATTTAGTGTGTAATGTTTTTGTTTTCGTATTTATGGCTTGGTTTTTAGGTTTATGGAACGGTTAGGGTTAGGATTAATGTTAGAGTTAGGGTTAGGGTTTAGGTTATTTTTTAGTGATTAGGGTTTTGGGTTAACAATTAAAGTTGTAATATCAATGGATTAGTGTTTAATGTTAGGGTTTTTGTATTTTGGCCTTTAGGTTTATGATTAGGGTTAAAGATAGGGTTAGGGTTATTGTTCGTGTTAGGGATAGGGTTATGGTTAGGGTTTAGGGGTTTTTTAGGTTTTAGGTTTTGGGGTTTAGAATATTTTGCTTAAAATCTAAGGTTTAGTTCTTCATGTTTGGGTTATGCTATTTTGTGGCTAGGGTTTTGGGTGAATGATATATGGTTAGGGTCAGGGTTCAGGTCTGGGCTAAGGTTAGGGTTCGGATTTTGGGTTTTCTTAGGTTTTGGGTTGATAGTTTAGGATTTGAGGCTTAATATGAATGGTTTAGTGTTTAATATTTGGGTTTTGGTAATTTGGGCTTGCGGGTTAGGGTTTATGATAGGGTTGGCGTTAGGGGTAATGTTTAGGTTAGGGTTGTTTTTTAGATTTTAAAATTTGGGGTTAAAGATTTGGTTTGTAATATCTATCGTTTAGTGCTTAATGTCAGGGTTTTGGTATTTTGGACTTTAGGTTTAGGGTTTAGAGTTTAGGGTTAAAGTTGAGATTGGATTAGTGTTAGGGTCATTTTAGGGATATGGTTAGGGATAAGGTGTTTTTTTGTTTTTTTTTTGGGGGGGGGGGGGGTTTAGGATTTGTGTTTTAAATCTATGGTTTAGTATTTAATGTTCGGGTTTTTGTATTTTGGGTATGGTGTTTAGAGTTAATGCTTTAGAGTTAGGGTTAGGTTTTTTTTAGGTTTTAGGGTTTGTGGTTTAGGATTTGAGGTTTAAAATTAATGGACTAGTTTTAATGTCTTTGTTTTCGTATTTTGGACTTAGTGTTTTTATTTGGACTTAGGGTTTAGGGTTTAGGGTTATTAATGTCTAGGTTATGGGTAGGATTAGGGTAATAGTGTAGGTTTGTTTTTAGGTTTTATGGTTCATGATTTTGCATTTGTGGTTTAAAATCTATGGTTTAGCATTTAACGTTTGGGTTTTTAGTATTTTGGGCTCAGGTTTTCGGGTTGATTGTTTAGCGTTATGGCTAGGGTTAAGATTTACGTTAGGGTTAGGTTAAGGTTAGGTTTAGGGTTTTCTTACTTTAATAGGTTTAGGGTATACGATTTGAGGCTTAATATATATGGTTTAGTGTTTAATGTTTGGCTTTTGGTATGACTTGGAGTTTAGGGTTTATAATAGGGTTGGGTTAGGGGTAATGTTAGGGTAAGGGTATTGGTTATTTTTGAGGTTTTAGATTTTTGGGTTAAGGATTTGAGTTGTAACATCTATGATTTAATGTTTAATATAAGTGCTTATCTATTTTTGGCTTTGTTTTTAGGGTTTAGAGTTTTGGGTTAAGGTTAAGGATTGGGTTAGGGTTAGGGTTCGTGTTAGGGCTAGGGTAGGGCTAGGGTTTAGGGTTTTTCAAATTTTTGTTTTGTTTTGGGCATTAGAATTTTTGGTTTAAAATCACTAGTTTGGTATTAAATGTTTGGGTTTTGATATTTTGGAATTTGGGTTTAGGGTTAATTGTTGAGGGTAAGGGTAAGTGTTGGGGTTAGCGTTATTGTTTATTTAGTTTTTTTTTTGGTTTTATGGTTTGTGATTTTATATTTGAAGTTTAAAACATATGGTCTAGTGCTTAATGTCTGTGTTTTCGTGTTTTGGACTTAGAACTTTTATTTGGAATTAGGCTTTAGGGTTTGAGGTTTAGGATTAGTGTCTGGGTTAGGGATACGATTCGGGTTAGGGTGTAGGTTTTTGTTTTAGTTTTATGGTTAATGTTTTAGCATTTGACGTTTAAAATCTATCGTTTAGCATTTAACAATTGGGTTTTAGCGTTTTCAAATTAGGGTTTAGTTTAGGGTTAAAGTAAGGATGAAGGTTAGCGTTTTGTTTTTTTATGTTTTTAGATTTAGGTTTGAGGATTTTAGGTTTCATATGAATAGTTTAGTGTTTAATGTTCTGGTTTTCGTATTTATGGCTTGGGGTTTAAGGTTTATGGAAGGGTTAGGGTTAGGATTAATTTTAGAGTTAGGGGTAGGGTTTAGGATATTTTGTAGGGTTTAGGGTTTTGGGTTAACAATGAAAGTTGTAATATCAATGGGTTAGTGTTTAATGTTAGGGGTTTATTATTTTTTGTTTTAGGTTTAGGATTAGGGTTAAGGATAGGGTTAGGGTTCGTGTTAGGGATAGGGTTAGGGTTAGGGTTTAGGGGTTTTTAGGTTTTAGGTTTTGGGGTTTAGAATATTTGGCTTAAAATCTATGGTTTAGTTTTTAATGTTTTGGTTATGCTATTTTGTGGGTAGGGTTTTAGGTGAATAATTTATTGTTCGGGTTAGGGTTCAGGTTTAGGCTAAGGTTAGGGTTAGGGTTCGGATTTTTGGTTTGCTTAGGTTTTTGGGTTTAGGGTTTAGGATGTATTTGGACAATGGATTTAGGGTTTAGAGTTTAGTGTTAAAGTTAAGATTGTATTAGGGTTAGGGTCGTTTTCGGGATAGGTTTAGGGAAAAGGTTTAGTTTAGTTTTTTTTTTTTTTTTTTTTTTTTTGGGGGGGGGGGGGGGGGGCGTTAGGATTTATGTTTAAAATCTATGGTTTAGTATTTAATGTTTGGGTTCTTGTATTTTGGGCTTTGTTTTTAGGGTTTATGGTTTATAGTTAGGTTTAGGTTTTTATAGGTTTTAGGGTTTGTGATTTAGGATTTGAGGTTTAAATCAATGGACTAGTTTTAATGTCTTTGTTTTCGTATTTTGGACTTAGAGTTTTTATTTGGACTTAGGGTTTAGGGTTTAAGGTTATTAGGGTCTAGGTTAGGAATAGGATTAGGGTAACAGTGTAGGTTTGTTTTTATGTTTTATGGTTCATGATTCGGCATTTGAGGTTTAAAATCTATAATTTAGTATTCAATGATTGGGTTTTGGTATTTTTGGCTTAGGGTTTAGGGTTACGATTTGGGTTAGAGTTTAGGTCTTTTAGGTTTCTAGATTTAAGGCTAAGGATTTGAGCTTTAATATCAATGCTTTAATGTTTAATGTTTGGGTTTTGTTATATTGGGCTTGGGTTTTAGGGTGTATGTTAGGATTTGGGTTTAAGTTGTTTTTTAGGTTTTAATGTTTAAGGTTATGGATTTGAGTTGTAATATTAAGGATGGGGTTAGGTTGAAGGTTTAATTTAGGGATAGGATAAGGGTTATGGTTTTGAGGTTTAGGAAAATTTTAAAATCCATGGTTTAGTGTTTAATCTTTGGGTTCTTGTAGTTTTGGTATGTGGGTTTGGGTTAATGCTTTTGTGTTAGGGTTTGGGTTTGGCTTTATTTTTTTTTAAGGTTTTAAGGTTTGTGGTTAGGGATTTGAGGTTTAAAATCTATGATTTAGAATTTAATGTTTAGGTTTACAGATTTTGGACTTAGGAATTTTTTGGGGTTTAGGTTTAGGGTGTAGGGTTTAGGGGTAGGGTTAAGTTTAGGGTTAGCGTATAGGTTTTTTTAAGGTTTTATGGATCAGGGTTTAGCATGTAAGGTATAAAATTTATAGTTTAATATTTACTGTTTAGGTTTTGGCAATTTTGGCCTTAGGTTTTAAGTTTATGGTTTATGTTAGGGTTTGAGTAGGATAATATTTTTTTAGGTTTTATCGTTCAGGATTAGCATTTAAGATTTAAAATTTATTTTTTTGTATTTAATGTTTAGGTTTTGGTAATTTGGGCTTACGATTTTTGTTTATGGTTTAGGTTTAGGTTAGGGTAAGGGCTTAGGGATTTCTTAGTTTTTAGGGTTTGTGTCTAAGGGTTTGATATTAGAAATCTATTGTTTAGTGTTTCATTTTTGGGTTCTCGTATTTTGGACTTAGCTTGTTTTTTGAACTTTCGGTTTAGGGTTTAGTTTAAGGGTTAGGGTGTAGTTTTGTTTTGGGTTTTATGGTTCTGGGTTTAACATTTGAGTTTAATTTCTAAGGTTTAGTATTTAATGTTTGGGTTTTGTTACTTTGGGCTTAACATTTTGGGTTTATTGTTTAGGGTTAGAGTAAGGTTTAAGGTTAGGGTTAGGGTTTTGGTTTTTAAGGTTTTTAGGTTTAGATTATAGGATTTAAGGTTTAATGTCAATTGTTTAGTTTTTAATGTTTTGGTTTTCATATTTTAGGCTTGGGGTTTAGGGTTTATGGTAGGGTTAGGGTTAGGGTTTAGGTTGTTTTTTTAGGTTTTAGGGTTTAGGGTTAACTATTTTAGTTCTAATATATATGGATAAGTGTTTAATGTTAGGGTTTGGTATTTTTGGTTTTAGGTTTGATTTAGGGTTAATAATAGGGTTAGGGCTAGGTTTAGGGTAAGGGATATGGTTAGGGTTAGGATTTAGGTTTTTTTTAAGGTTTAATATTTTGGGGTTTAATATTTTATGTTTACAATCTATTATAAGTGCTTAATGTTTAAGTTATGGTATTTTGCGCTTTGTGTTTTGGGTGAATGGTTTAGGGCTACATTTAGGGTTAAGGGGTTAGGAGTAGGGTTTAGTTTTTTAGGTTATAGGGTATGTGGTTTAGGATTTGAGGTTTAAAATATATCGTTTAGTTATTGATGTTTGCGTATTGTATTTTGGACTGAGCGTTTTTAGTTTGCACTTATATTTTTGATTTAGGGTTACGGTTAGGATAAAAGTTATGCTGTAGATTTATTTAGGTTTTATGATTCAGGGTTTACCATTTGAAATTTAAAATCTATGGTTTAGTATTCAATGTTTCTGTTTTGGTATTTTGGGCTTAGGATTGGGTGATTCCTTAGCGTTAGAGCTAGGATTAAGATTTAGGTTAGGGTTAGGTTAATGTTAGATTTAGGGTTAGGGCTATTTTTTTTTTAGGTTTAAGGTTTAGGATTTTAGGCTTAATATAAATAGTTTAGTGTTTAATGTTTGTCTTTTGGTATGGCTTGGGGTTTAAGGTTTATAATAAGATTGGGGTTAAAGGTAACGTTAGGGTTAAGGTAAGGGTTAGGATTTTAAATATTTTTTAGGTTTTAGAGTTTGGCGTTAAGGTTACAGTTGTAATATCTATGATTTAGTGTTTAATGTTGGGGTTTTTTTATTTTCAGTTTTGGTTTTAGTGTTTAGAGTTTAGGGTTAAGGTTAAGGATTTGATTAGGGTTAGGGTTCGTGTTAGGGATTGGGTAGGGCTCGGGATTAGGGTTTTTTGAGATTTTTTTGTTTTGGGGTTTAGGATTATTGATTTAAAATTAATGGTTTAGTATTTAATGTTTGGTTTTTGGTATTTATGCTTTGGGTTTAGGGTTAATGGTTTAGGGTTAGTGTTATTATTGGGGTTAGCGTTATGGTTTTTTTAGGTTTTAGGGATTGTGATTTCGGATTTGAGTTTTAAAACATATGATCTAGTGTTTAATGTCTGAGTTTTTCATATTTTTGACTTAGAATTTTTATTTGGAACAAGGGTTTAGGGTTTAAGGTTTAAGATTAGTGTCTGGGTTAGGGTTAGGGCATAGATTTTTGTTTTAATTTTTATCGTTCATAATTTAGCATTTGGGTTTTAAAATCTATCGTTTAGTATTTAATAAATGCGTTTGGCATTTTTGTGTTATGGTTTAGGTTAGGGTTAGGGTTAGGATTAAGGTTAGAGTTTTGTTTTCTTAGCTTTTTAAATTTAGGTTTTAGGATTTGAGGTTTAATATTAATATTTTAGTGTTTAATGTTTTTTTTTTGTATTTTGGGACTTGGGGTTTCAAGTTTATTGAAGGTTAAGGGTTAGGATTAATGTTAGAGTTAGGGTTAGGGTTTAGGTTATTTTTTAGGGTTTAGGGTTTTGGATTTACAATTAAAATTGTAATATCAATGGATTAGTGTTTAATGTTAGGGTATTTATATTTTTGGCTTTAAGTTTAAGATTAGGTCTAAGGATAGGGTTTGGGTTAGGATTCGTGTTACGGAGAGAGTTAGGGTTAGGGTTTAGGGTTTTTTAGTTTTTTGGTTTTGGGGTTTAGAATATTTGGCTTAAAATCTATTGTTTAGTGCTTAATGTTTGGTTTATCGTATTTTGCGACTGGGGTTTTAGGGGAATGGTTTATGGTTCGGGTTAGGGTAAAAGTTTTGGCTAAGGTTAGGGTTAGGGTCAGGATTT
>JAKWIY010001898.1:0-13944 GCA_027704805.1 Solanum corneliomulleri | reverse complement strand
AAGCAATGAGACACTATTTATATGGGGTTTTAAGTGTGAGGTCTATAAGGATCATCGTAGCCTACAGTATTGTCTTTACTCAAGAAAAGATGAACTTGGAGACAGAGGAGATGGATGGAACTACTGAAGGACTACGATATCACTATCTTGTATCATCCGGGGAAGGCGAATGTTTGTGGCAGATGCTTTGAGTTAGAAAGGCGGGAAGCATGGGAAGCCTAGCTCATTTGCAAGCTTCTAGAGCGCCATTGGCTAGAGAAGTGCAGATTTGGGCTAATGACCTTATGAGGTTAGAAGGAAATGAGAAGGGGGGATTGTTAGCTTGTGTGGAGGCAAGATCCTCCTTCCTTGACCAGATTAAGGGGAAACAGTTTGATGATTGAGAAAGTTGATCCGGATTCGAGATAAGGTGTTGCAAGGGAGGCTAAAGAAAGCAACAATCGATGAGGAAGGTGTTTTTAGGATTAAGGGAAGGGTATCTGTACCCCGCATCGATGATTTGATCAACACTATTTTGACAGAGGGCTCATAGTTCAAGGTATTCTATACATCCGGGTGCAACCAAGATGTATCGTTACCTAAAGCAACACTTTGTGGTGAGTAGAATGAAGCGTGATATTGTTGACTTTATTGCCAAATGTCCAAACTGTCAACAAGTAAAGTTATGACCACCAGGCCCGGAGGAACACTTCAGAGAATGCCCATCCCGGAATGGAAATGGAGGGAGAGAATCGCAACGGACTTCGTGGTTGGTCTTCCAAAGACGATGGGTAAGTACGACTCTATTTGGGTGATTGTTGATAGGTTAACTAAGTCTGCTCATTTTATTCCGGTCAAGGTGACTATAATGCAAAAAGTTAGCAAAAATATATACTCGGAGGTGGTTCGGTTGCATGGAGTTCCACTCTCCATTATATCAGATAGAGGTACACAGTTCACCTCTAAGTTTTGGAAAAAAAAAAACAATTGCATGCGGATTGGGTACTAGGTTGGACCTTAGTACTGCGTTCCATCCCCATACCGATGGTCAGTCTGAGAGAACGATTTCAAGTGTGAAGGATATGCTTCGTGCATGTGTGATAGAATTTGTGGTCATTGGGGATAACTTCTTATCCTTAGCCGAATTTTCATACAATAATAGCTATCACTCAAGCATTGATATGGCCCCATTTGAAGCATTGTATGGTAGGAGATGTAGATCTCCCATTGGGTGGTTTGATGCATTCGAGGTTAGACCTTGGGGTTATTGATCTTTTGAGGGATTCATTAGAGAAAGTGAAGTCTATTCAAGAAAAGCTTCTAGCGGCGCAAAGTAGACAAAAGGAATATGCGGATCGAAAGGTTAGAGACTTGGAGTTCATGGATGGTGAACAAGTCTTGCTGAAGGTTTCACCCATGAAAGGGGTGATGACGGTTTTGGTAAAAAGAGGGCAAGCTAAGCCCAAGGTACATGGCCCCTTTGAAGTACTTAAGCGAGTAGGGGAGGTGGCTTATGAGTTAGCCTTGCCTCCAGGGCTGTCCGGAGTACATCCGGTATTCCATGTGTCGATGTTGAAGAGAGATACCATGGGGATGGAAACTACATTATCCGTTGGGATTCAGTTTTGCTTGATGAGAATTTGTCTTATGAGGGAGGGCCTGTTGCTATTTAGATAGAGAAGTTCGCAAGTTGAGGTCAAGGGAGATTGCATCCATCAAGGTGCAAATGGAAGAATCGACCCGTTGAAGAAGCCACTTGGGACAAGGAGACAGAGATGCAAGAAAGATACCCAATCTGTTAAGATTCGGTACTCCTTCTCGCCCTTGTTTTTCTTCTTGTGATCGTTCGAGGACGAACGATGGGTAAATTGGTATCTATTGTAACGACCTGTTTAGTCGTTTTGAGCAGCAGATTTTATTTCTGGAAAAACAGGTGAGGCGACGGGACCCACGACGGACCGTCATGGGCTGGGCTGTGACGTGGGACCGTCACAGGGTCGTTCCAAAAAACCCTTAGAAATTCTGAAATTGGGTACTGAAAATCGACTCTCTGAACTTGTGAAGAAATGGCAGGACGGACCGTCGCAGGGCACGACGGCCCGTCACAGGGACTTTTTACAAAAATCAAGTCTCTGTATCGTGCGACGGACAGCAGGACGGACCGTCGTAGGCACGACGGCCCGTCACGGGCTGCGTAATCCCAGGCGGGTCGGATTTCTTTACACGTTTTTAAGGGACGTTTTGGACTATCCATGCTATAATTTATATTTCGTGGGTTTATATTAATAACTCAAATTCTTGGGGGTCAAAAGGGGTGACCTTAAATCAATTAGTGGGTTATTATTACCATCTTTTATTCTTAATTATATACTAATTAGGGTAAAAGAAAGAGGGTTTTGAAAAAAGAAAAATAGAAAAAACAAGAGAGAGAGAGAGAGGGAGAATCGAACGAGGAAGAGGAGAAACACAAAGCTTTGGGAAAATTCTTGCTTGATTCAATTCTTCGGTGGAGGTAGGTTATGGTTTTTACGATATTCGTAGTGAACTCTTAATAGTGAATGATATGTATTGGTAGTATTGTAAACCTGTCTATATGCTTAATTGTTATGCTTGCATGAATATTGATTATGTGATTGTGATAAAACAAGCATGATTGAAAACTATTGAATCCCAAATCTTGAAAGAAACTTTAATATACATTATTAATGATGATGCCTTGGTATAGAAGAAGGCTTGATGAATTAAAGTAATGGGATTGATGATGCCTTGGTATAGAGAAGGCTTGATGAATTGACAGAATGAGATTAGTGGATCGGACTGTCACGTTCCGACACATAGTATTAGTGGATCGGAGTGTCACGTTCCGACACATAGTCTTAGTGGGACGGGTGTCACGAACCGACACGTAGAATTAGGGGATCGGAGTGTCACGTACCGACACATATAGGGGATCGGGTGTCACGAACCGACACGTAGAATTAGGGGATCGGAGTGTCACGTACCGACACATAGTAGTAGGGGATCGGAGTGTCACGTACCGACACAAGAGGAAGAAAGATAATGAATCTTGAAAGATGATAAATATACTCAATCTAATGAACCCAATTCCCCAAATGGGTATGGTATTGAGGCTGGTTCCTCATGTGTGAAACTTGACGGAAATTATTAAGGATTAGTACTTGTTGTTGCTGACTTGCATGTTGTGAGTATATAGTCGATTTTATAATATTATTGATATATATTATCTTCTATTTTGAGTTGGCCGATGATATCTACTCAGTACTTGTGGTTGTACTGACCCCCAACTTTTATGTTTCTTCTTTGTTATTTGTGGAATGCAGCAAACGTTCCAGTCATCTTCAACTCAGCATGTAATTCTAGCCAGTCTTCACTACCTCGGAAATTCAGGTGAGCTAATGCGTCTAGCTTGGACTGGATCTTCTTCTTCAAGTCTTGATGCCTTGAACTTCCGGCATGGACTAGCTTTTTACGTATTTTTCGCTTCTTAGACATTTTTAGTTTAGTAATTTGATCATAGATGTTTCTTGTGATGATGACTTCCAGATTTTGGGGTAATAATAGTTTTTGAGTTATAGAAGTTGATTATTGATTTATTAATGAGTTTAAGTCTTCCGCATTATTTTCTGTTGATATGTTGAAAATGATACGGGTTAGATTGGTTGGTTCGCTCACATAGGAGGGTAAATGTGGGTGCCAGTCGCGGCTCGGTTTTGGGTCGTGACATTTAAAATACGTGGCACTCAACTATTTGTTATAATTTAACTTATTAGTATAATTTATAAATCAATCCACTACCCACCCGTTACTAATTAAATCCCTCTAAATTGATAAATCTGTTACATTATTAATGCAAGCTACTTCCAATTGAGTGTTTTTAAAAATTATAGAAGTAAATTATCATATATTCAAGTGGCTAAAAAAAAATCACCAATAAACTTAAAAGCTGACTATGTTTATCTTAATTATTCTTACGCCTCAATTATGTGATGTTACTTCATAGGTAACTTTTTTTCAAAATAATATATTAAAGGTTTTAAAACAAATCATAAATATTTATAAAATTATATTTAAAAAAAGTGCATGAATTAATTCGGGATGTATTACTTCTTTACCTTTAATCATAAATTTCTAATTCAATTTTGAAAGAAAGAGTCCTCCTAAATAAGCGGCTCAACCTAAATTTAATTGGGGCTTCGATTCGAACTCGAATAATTTTGGATGTCATTTTCAGGAATCTACAATTTCATCGTGTTTTAGTAGTGTTTATGACGATTTTGATATTATAATTGGATTATTAATTGGTGAGGTTTAGTTAGTAATGAGTGGATAGTAGGCTGGTTTATAAATTATATAAATAAATTAAAATTTTAACCAATAGTTGAACGCCATGTATTTTAAAAAATATTTAAAGAGTTTAATTTTGAAACAAATAAAAAAGTGGTCAATTTTGAACCCAAAGGTGGATGACAAGGGTATTTTGAAGCCATAGGTGGATGGAAATGAGGGTATTTTGGAGCCAATAGGTGGATGAAGGTAATTTGTACCATTTTCAATACTTCAAGATTTTAGGGCCATTTTCCGTTAAGTAAAATGACTCTTCAATCATACTTCTTTTAAAACTAATATCTCGATTACAATTTTTTTTAAAAAAAGTCTAATCTATCGCTGACCTTCTAAAGTTGACATTAAATCACTTGTAAATTTTAACTAGACGTTCATTTTAGACACTTTATGTCATGTTTTGGTATGTCATTTTGACACTTTATTTTTTATAATCAGTTAAATTTGCAAGGTGTGTGTAACACTCACCGATGATATATGTCAAAATGACAAACTAAATAACGGCACATGTCATTTATATTGAAAATAATTTCTAAATAATGAATTTTGAATAGAAAATAATGTCAATGACTTAATGACAAGTTGCAACTTTTACCCAAATAATTTTTATAAAAATTAACCACTTGCATAGTCCTCTTCTCCACCACCCTAAGCCCCAATACTTAACCCCTCCCCCGCTAGATTGTCTTCTCCACTGTTCACAAAAAGTAATTCATTTTACTTGAAACTTCAAATAAAATTAAATTCTTCAAATCTAAACAAAGTATTTCCTCTTTAAAAAAATTTCTGGAACTTTTACAAAGAAAAAATACATTTCAATTATTTTCAAAACATCTTCATGACAACAAAATAAGAAAATTTATTCAAGTTTAAAATCTCCTGGTGTTGTGGCACCATTAAATCTATTTTTCCATGGAAGGAGCTTAAGCTTTAGAAAATGGTGGCTAAAAGTGAGAAGAAGAAAACAATAAAATAAAATAGATTAAATAATCTTTTCATGCGATGGTAAAGAGTGTCCACACTCACTATGTTATGTCAGCAAAAATGTTTAAAATGACGCTGTAAAGACATGACATGAAGTGTCTGAAATGAAAAAAAAATCTAATTGGAGTGTCTAAGTGAAAACCAGTGTGAACTTTAAAAGGCCACCGATAGATTAGGTCTTACTAAAAATATTTGTTCGAAATTTTCAAGGATAATTGTAATATAATAAAACTATTAATTCAAATCAAATGTTATAATCATAGTTTGATTTAATTGTACCTGTAATAAACAATTGCTATTTTGCCTCTCTCCTTGATGAATGTCGCTTGCTACTCTCGTTCTCGTTGGACAGTCTCGCTCGCCTCTCTCGTTTTTATACAAACAAAAACGTATAAAATGTATTTGTGTTTGTATAAAGCGAGAGAAAGTTGTATATATACATATATTTTCGTTCCCCTCTCCTAAATCTCGCTCTCCATTGCCACTCGATTCTCTCACTTTATACAAATACAAATGTAGACATTGCGTTTGTGTTTGTATAAAAAGCGAGATAAAATTGTATATACAAATATAAATGCATATATTTTCATTATATACACTTATGATTATACAAATTCAATTCCCCTACCCCATTTTCTTTTGTATTTCTCTCTTTCGCGCTTTGTGCAAGTGCATATTATACAATTGATTCTTTTGTATATGTATACTGAAACAGATTATACAATTGCTTCTTGTATATAGTTAGCGAAATACCCGTACCAAACATAATATTTGCTATGGACCGCATTTATAGATATTATAATTATAAAATACAAATAAGATTTTTATGTTTGCTATATGCGAAAGTTGTTCAACTTTCCAATTGCAAGCGCAAGTACAAATCACACTTTCTTTATCTGTCTTCTTTGATCTTCTTTTTCTTCTTCTTTCTTTGTTGTTTTCCTCCTCCTCCTCCTTCCTTATTTCTAGTTGTTTTCTTCTTCCTCCTCCTTTTTCTTGCATGTTCAAAGCTCAAGTTTAAGATCATTGTGCTATAAACATGATTCATTTGTGTGTATATCAAGAGAAACGAAACGTGGGGAGAATCTCATATCTAAATTTTTTTAAATTGTTTAGAGGAGATTTGAGTTGGTTGAGTTTGAAAAAGAATAGATCTACAATGTATACTTAATTGTATAAAACAATGTTATAGATGCATATACATCTCTTATATACTTATACATCATCTATACATGAGTAAATATTTTTTATACATATCAATACAATACATTACATATACATATGACCATTTTGTTGAAAATATTTTTAAATGATCTGACAAGGCTTTTAAGTTAACCCACACTGTTTTTGAGGGTTTCTTGCACTGAAAATAAGAAAATCTTGCTCTTCAACTTATGCTAAAAGCTACTAGTTAAATAGATAGCTTTCTAATTAAACTATTTTTAATCAATTTTTTATGTTGGGCTAAGAGTCATAGTTAGTTGTTGATGTTTCTGCCTTTCTGATTGTTTTGTCCTCGTTGTTAATGCCCGCTAAACCAATATAGAAAGATACGTTATCTATATAATATGAAATTGTGTAGCTTTCCTTTTTCCATCTATATGTTACTTCCATCAGTCAATATATTTAGTATTTTCTTCAATCATATTGGTGATTAATTCAAGGAATAAAGTAGCCAGTATGACACTAGCAAAAGATTTCCAAAATGTCATATTTGGATGATCTATTACAAATATGTCTTATACATAATTCTGGAAGAAAATTCATTGAATTGCAATGTTAAGACATGATAATTATTCTACCAACGGTTGAATTGATATGCAAATACAACAGAACATCAATATTGAGACGCCACATAACTTCTAATAATAGTGGTGTCTTAGTCAAGTAGTAAGAACTGTTAACTAAGATTATTAGGTTTAGGTTTAGACTTCCATACTGGGCTTAAGCCCACTGTAATTATAACTATATATATCGCTATGCTAATGGAAAACCCCAAGAGGTTGTATTTTCTAATTCGATACAGCTTCTACATGGTATCAGAGCCTCGACCGGGAATCAAATCCTAGCCGAGAGCCCAACAATTCCGCCGCCAATCCTCCAAAATCTTTGCAGCTGAAGTCAATCCTCAAATCGTCGCTGCAATCTCGCACGACAGAATAGTCGACTTGGCAGATCGACACAGTCCCACGAAGAATCATGACAGGCGAGTCCATTCATCTATCCAGCAGCACTGTTTCCACACAGCGACTGTTGCGAAGATTCGACTGATTCATGATCCGAGTTCCGTCTACTATTTGCACCCATCCCGGAAGGACCAAGCAACTCTCTAACTAAATACCTTGCTAAAGGGAGACAATTTCGATGTTTGGGAACAAGCGATTTGTCATGCACTCGAAGGCAGAAGCAAGATCGGTTTCTATATGAAAACGAGTTTCCAAAAACCTACGAATGATTTAGAACTCGATGCTTGGAAAGCAATAACTCCATCATATGTTCATGGATATTTAATAGTGCTGACGAAACGATCCAGCCTAGTCTCGTCGCCCACAAAATTGCCCACGAACTATGGACTGATATAAAAGCAAGATACGGAGGTACGAATGCTCCAAAATCTTGGCAGCTGAAGTCAGACCTACAAACGTTGCGGCAAAAAGGTCAATCTGTAGTTTCTTACTACAATCAGTTTATCACGATTTGGAACCAATTGTACGGGTCGATCGATCCAACTTGCGGCTGTATATGTCCTGCGGCTGCCAAAATGCGTCTTCGTTTTGAGGAGGAGAAGACGCAGGCCTTTCTTCTAGGGCTGGACGATGCACAATTTGAGCCACTCGCTCCCAAATTCTCGGCACCCGCCACTCCCTGTCCTTAGAAGCATATTATCTTGTCTCTCAAGAGGAGAGACATAAATCGATTGTGCGCAACCGAGATGACCAACTGATGGACTGGCATTCGCGGCTGAAAATCAACCCACACAAACCCCGAAATATAATGCACTCATTGCGGAAAAACTGGTCACTCTGCAGAACGGTGCTTTCTTTTGATAGGATTTCCTAGCGGAGGAAGAAGGGGTCGTGGGGGAGGACGCGGAGGTAGAAGTGGTCGTGGTTCTCCTTCTGGCAGAGAACAAAGTGCAGGCCGAGGTGGGGGCTTTGCTGCACACGCTATTCCTGGATTATCGGCTGAACAGATGACTCGATTATTGCATATGCTAGACACTCCTACACAATCTGCCAATCACACGGGTACGGTACACGCTTTGTCACCCGATTGGTTAATTGATAGTGGTGCTTCACATCACATGACGGGTGATTTTTTATCACTTTATGATAATACATCTGTCCCTGAGTGTTCTATTGGTCTGCCGGATGGCACTCGAGTTGTGGAAAATTCTTGTGGGAGTGTACAGATTTCTGATAACTTAACTTTGAACAATGTATTATTTGTCCCTAACTTGAAGTGCAATCTGATCTCTGTTGGCTGTCTGATTAAATCAAATAATTGTCGTGTGATTTTTGATGATTGTTGTTGTGTGATACAGAACCGTGTTTTGACAACGGAGATTGGTCGGGGTACAGCTCGTAACGGGGTATACGTCTTCCAGTCTCAAGCCTTCGTGTCAGCTTCTAGAGCCAACCAAGTCGAGTTACTACACAAGCGACTGGGTCATCCATCTCCTGCAATTTTATGTTCCCCTCCTTTTAATAACACCCCCTCAGATGTCAAACATTTAGAGTCGTGTGAGATCTGTTTTTATTCTAAGCAAACTCGTTCAAGTTTTCCTGCTAGTTCTAATAAAGCTGCGTCCATTTTTGATTTAATTCATTGCGATTTATGGGGTCCTTACTCCACTTGTCTGTCTTCTGGGTCACATTATTTTTTAACCATTGTCGATGATCATTCTAGAGCTGTCTGGGTGTACCTCGTAAGAGATAAAAGTGAAGTCACATCTTGTTTAAAACAATTTCTTACATTAATCCAAACTCAGTACCACAAAACTATAAAAATTATCCGTTCTGACAATGGTACTGAATTTCTTAACACTCCTCTCCGTCAGTTTTATCATGACATGGGCGTTCTTATCCAAACATCATGCGTCGGTACCCCCCAACAAAATGGAAGGGTCGAGCGCAAACACCGTCATATCTTAAACGTAGCACGCTCTTTAATGTTCCAAGCATCACTACCAGTCGAGTTTTGGGGGGAGTGTGTCCGTACTGCGGTTTATCTCATCAATCGCACACCTAGTCGTATCCTGGGTGGCAAATCCCCATTTGAAATACTAAATAAAACCCCACCAGATATATCCCATCTTCGTGTTTTCGGGTGTCTGTGTTTTGTTCGAAACATCCAGCGTCCACCAAATAAATTTGCACCTCGAAGTCTCAAATGTATGTTTCTAGGTTATCCTTCCGGGACAAAAGGTTGGCGGGTATACGATTTGGAAACTCATCGTTTCTTTCATACGCGTGACATCTCGTTTGATGAAACGACCTTTCCTTTCGCTCCCACACATACCAACCAGCAGCCCAAGACGTCCAAACCACCGGTCCACCAAGCAGATTTTCCGACCAACATTGTTGTCCCTACCCCGTCAACCAATTCCAACACTTCATTTAATTCCCAGCCACACAGCAGCACGCCCCAACAGTCAGCACCCACACCCATTGTGCCTCCCATCGACAGCAGCACATCTCAACAGCCAACACCCACAATGCCTTCCATCGACAGCACCCTCCATCGACCAACGCGATAATTCGCCAAATCCACCACCTACCCGTGCTTCGAGTCGTGTCCGTCATCCACCTAGCTATCTTTCTGAATATGTGTGTCAATCTGCTACCAACGTACCTTCCGTTACTTGTCCCACGACGAGTCCTCGTTCAGGTACACGGTTCCCTATCACTAACTACGTTCATTATGACAAATTACATGACAGATATCGTGTTTCTTGGCTGCCATTTCTACTACAGACATCCCCAGATCATTTCGAGATGCTGTTAAATTTGCTAATCGGAGGGAGGCTATGCAAACAGAAATCTGAGCCTTGGAAAATAATCAGACTTGGGTGTTAACTGATCTTCCAGCCGGTAGACGCGCTCTGGGTTGTCAATGGTGTACAAGACAAAATATCATGCCGATGGATCTAAAGAAAGGGACAAAGCACGGCTGGTTGTTCTGGGTAATCATCAAGAATTTGGCACAGATTACACGGATACTTTCGCTCCAGTTGCCCGAATGGGAACTGTACGAATTCTTTTGTCAGTTGCCGTTGCCAAGAATTGGGAATTCACCAACTGGATGTAAATAACGCCTTTCTACACGGAGATATCACCGAGGAGGTCTACATGCGGCTTCCCCCCGGCTACTCTATCGCACACCCAGGCAAAGTATGTAGACTGCAAAAATCTCTCTATGGTTTACGGCAATCACCCAGAAATTGGTTTGAAAACTGACAATTGCATTGAGGCGTTATGGCTTCAAACAGGCTCATAAGGATCATACTCTGTTCATCTTTCTTTCGATGGCGCCGACTTCCTAGCTATCTTAATTTATGTCGACGACATTTTAGTCACAGGTAACAACCTCACTCTATGTGCTTCATTCAAAAAATATTTACACAATTGTTTTCAGCTGAAGGACTTGGGGCCTTTGAAATATTTTCTGGGAATCGAATGTGCCCGTTCGTCAACCGGTTTAGTGTTGTGCCAACGCAAGTACGCTCTGGAAATCCTGCAGGAAGCTGGCCTCACTGGCTGCAAACCGGCATCGACCCCTTTGCCTCCTGGTCACGGCTTGGCTATGTCGACCAGCGCGCTGATTCGAGATCCAAGTAAATATCGTCGTCTGGTTGGTCGTCTCATCTATCTCTATTACGCGCCCATACTTGGCTTATTCAGTTCATCTCCTGCCCAATTTATGCTGAGCCCAGTTCATCTCAACGCTGCATATGCTGTGACCAATCAACGTGACTATGCGTGTGTTACGTTACCTCAAAGGTCATCCTGGTCAGGGCATCCTTCTCCGCGCAGATAGTAACTTACAGATTATGGCGTATTGTGACTCTGATTGGGCTACATGCCCTCTCTCTAGAAAGTCTCTGTCAGCGGCTATTTTGTCATGTTGGGATGCTCTCCCCATTGGAAGACCAAGAAACAGACTACAGTCTCTCGCTCTTCTGCCGAAGCTGAATACCGGGCCATGGCTGACACTTGTTACGAAATTCGGTGGATTCAGCATATTCTTGGATGCCTTGGAGTCACAACCACCGCAATTCCACGGCTATACTGTGATAACCAATCTGCTCTCTATATTGCTGCTAATCCCGTATTTCATGAGCGTATGAAACATGTCGACATTGATTGCCATATTGTACGTGAATGTGTACGACGTCACGAGCTCTCAACTCATTACGTTCCCACGCGATTACAGCTAGCTGATTTGTTTACCAAACCTTTATCTCATCCTACTTTTTCGTTTCTTGTATCCAAGTTGGGCATTCACGATGTTCATGCTCCAACTTGAGGAGGAGTGGTTAACTAAGATTATTAGGTTTAGGTTTAGACTTCCATACTGGGCTTAAGCCCACTGTAATTATGTACTATATATATCGCTATGCTAATGGAAACCCCACGAGGTTGTATTTTCTAATTCGATACAGCTTCTACACTGTACCGACCTGTTTAGTCGTTTTGAGCAGCAGATTGAAATTCTGGGAAAACTGGCTGGGACGACGGGTGTCACGACGGACCGTCGTGATCACGATGGCCCGTCGAGGAGTTTTCGTTCCATGACACTTAGAATTCTTCAAATTGGATATTAAAATCGACTCTCTGTAAATTGTGACGGACCTGCAGGACGTGCCGTCACATCCACGACGAACCGTCGTGATTTTCCGTTGCAAAACACTTCAACTTTTGAGAATTTGGTACAAGAAACGAGTTTCTGACCGTCAGGACGGAGGTGCAGGACGGACCGTCAGGACGGAGGTGCAGGACGGACCGTCACAGGTGTGACGGGCCGTCACAGCCCACCTGGAATCTGGGGAGGTTGCGACGACCACTGTGACGGACCGTCGCAGGCACGACGGCCCGTCACAGGTTGCGCAAATCCCAGGCAGTTTAGGATTTCTCCACACGTTTTAAGGGTCGTTTTGGACTATTCTTTCCTTAATTACAAAGATTGAGGGTTTATATTAATAACTCAAATCCTTGAGGGATAAAAGAGGTAACTTTGGGTTAATTAGTGGGGTATAATTGTCCTCTTTTAGTCTTAATTAATTTTTAATTAGGGTAAAAAAGGAGGGTTTGAATAAAACAAAACAAAAGAAAAGAACAGAAAGAGAGGAGAAACGAACGAGTAGAAGAGGAAACGAAGAGGATAGCAAGGATTTTGAGAAGATAGCTTGTTGATTCAATTCTTCGGTGGAGGTAGGTTATGGTTTATGTTCGATATTCATAGTGAACTCTTAATAGTGAATATTATGTATTGATAGTATTGTAAACCCTGCTATGTGCTTAATTGTATGCTGCATGATTATGATTATGAAATTGTGATGAATTAACAAAGCATGATGAAGCTATTGAATCCCAAATCTTGAAAGAACCCTAATTCGCTTGATATATTATATAACAAGTTTGATGATGCCTTAGTATGAAAGAAGGATTGATATATTATATAACAAGTTTGATGATGCCTTAGTGTGAAAGAAGGCTTGATGAATTAGGGGATCGGGTGCCACGTTCCGGTACCAGGATAGAATATGAGGATCGGAGTGTCACGTTCCGACACCAGGATAGTATATGGATCGGGTGCCACGTTCCGGTACCAGGATAGAATGAATATGAGGATCGGAGTGTCACGTTCCGACACCAGGATAGAATACGAGGATCGGAGTGTCACGTTCCGACACCAGGATAGTATATGGATCGGGTGCCACGTTCCGGTACCAGGATAATATATGAGGATCGGAGTGCCGCGTTCCGGCACCAGGATAGAATGAATATGAGGAGCGGAGTGTCACGTACCGACACAAGAGGAAGAAAGATAATGAATCTTGAAAGATAATGAATATACTCAATCTAATGAACTTAATTCCCAAATGAGTATGGTATTGAGGCTTGAGTCCTCATGTGTGAACTCGGAGGTATTTGTTGATGAATTCATGTTGTTATTGCTACATGTTGAGTATTGTAGTTGATTTACATTATTATTGATATATACTGTTCCCTATTTTGAGTTGGCCGATGATATCTACTCAGTACTTGTGATTGTACTGACCCCCTACTTTTATGTTTTCTTCTTTGTTATTTGTGTAATGCAGCAAACGTTCCGTCAACTTCAACTCAACAGTAGATCTAGCCAGTCTCCACTTCATCGGAAATTCAGGGTGAGCTAATGCGTCTAGCTTGGACTGGGTCTTCTTCTTCAAGTCTTGATGCCTTGAACTTCCGGCATGGACTAGCTAGTAGTTGTTTTAGCTTCTTAGACAGTTTCTATTTTAGCAATTTGAGATAGATGTTCTTGTGATGATGACTTCCAGATTTTGGGGATATTAATAATAGTTTTGAATTGTTTTAATTAATGAGTTTAAGTCTTCCGCATTAATTTCTGTAT
>JAKWIY010001897.1:0-13961 GCA_027704805.1 Solanum corneliomulleri | reverse complement strand
TTCCATCAATAAAATTAATTTAAAAAACTACAATTTATTAAATATTGATACACATTATTTTATAAAAATATTGTCATTTTGCCATTTTAAATAAATATTTTAAATTGTTATTATTTGGACTAATTATGTTATGGAATTATGACTTAATTAATATTATCTATTTAGAATTCATCGATTTAACTTTTAATTTTATAATGTTAAATTTATTATGTAAAGAGGAACTTTCACATATAGCCACTCAAAAATAACATCATTAATTATCATAATTATAGTTTGATTAATTACAATTTTCAGCTACATGTTATAGGTAGGATAGAGGATAGAGCGAGCGAGAATGGGCAAATAGTGAGAGAACTGAATTGCATATGTATATCGGTTAGATAATTGTATGTTATTTATATATAAGGCAACGATAATGGAAGAGGGAGGAGAGAGACGAGCAATATTGGGAGAAAGGCAAGAGAGAGGGAAAAAAGTGAGAGAGGTGAATTATATACGTATATCGATTAGTTAATTGTATATTATACATATGCATATGTATATATGGCAAGCGAACTTGGGAGAGGGAGAATAGAGGCGACCAAGAGAGGGCAGAGAGTGGGAGAGGTGAATTGTATATGTATATCGGTTAGATAATTGTATATCATACATGTGTATTTGTATAGAGTGGCCAATTATACATATAAAAATGTAGTTAATTATACAAACTCAAAGTCAACTCACATAATTAATGCATAATATTAGCCGCAAGTGGTGATTATAACAAACTATAGCTATAATGAGTAATTAAATAGTATAAGTTTGCTTAATCACGTAACTTTCTCTATTTGTTTTTATAATTATAAGTTAAGATCAACTATTAAAACTATATAAAATTTATATATTATATAAAAAATATTGATTTCAATTGAATCAATCTCGAGATACTCTACACCCGTGATATACCAAAGATTGGCATATATATAGGTCATTTGAAAAATTAATCTAGGGTGATTATTGATGATTATAGGGGTGTAGGCATATACAAGTTAGGGTATCCAATTGGGCACCTCATCAAAAAAAAAATACTTCATATGCAAGTAAAATAATATAAAGTGATTAACTATCATATTTTGAATTAGGAGTATACATGATAGGATTGGTTTGATTTTTCAAAAGTCAAACCAAATTATTTGTGTAAAAAAAAATAAATTTATAAACCAAAACAAGCTAATAAAATTTAGATTTTTTTCCAGATTTTTCAACCTCGGTTGATTAGGATTTTTCAAATATCAAACCAAACCATTGTGTTTAATTTTAAAATTTATAAACCAAATCAAACTAATAAACTTCGGATTATTTCAGATTTTTAGATTTCTCTGGGTAAAGTTTGCATACAAACAATAGTTAACTTGTTCTCTAAATATATCTTTAGTCCAACCAAAATTCAATTCTAAGTTGTTTCTTAAAAAGGAAAAATCTAAAATATGAGATGAGTAATGATGATACAAAAATATTCAATGAAAAATAATAATGAAATCATCATATAAAATTAATATTGTAAAGGCATAATGAAAATAATAATAATTTAAAAGTACTAAACCGTGCTAATATAAGTTTAATAAGTATTAATTACATTACTAAATATTTAAGGAAAATCAAGATTAGATTATGTGTCACATCCGGGTAGCACCCCCTAGACATAACCGGCATCATTGTCCTATTTGAGGACTAAGACTAGGCTCTTATCTTACATTATTAAATTCATAGGTCAAAATTTGCAAAAAAAATAAAACTTTTCTTTATCTATCTTGAGGTTTACATAGACCTCTACCATACACATAACATAGTCATACCGAATATACATAGACCCTTCGTATAGGAGGATTACTTAGTTTTCTACTTTTATTGCACATAGATATATCTATATATATATAACATAGTCATAAAACTGGATGTCACATCTCATAACCATCTAAAGAAGAGTATAACAATTGGGTATAGCACATACAAAAATACGATAGGAGCCACATATAGGCTATACAATCTTTAGTACTCAAATGAAAGAAATGAATATATTGTCTTTAAGACTAGAACAACATCAATAGCTTGCTCGTGACAATGCCCTCGGAAAGTGAGGACCTACCCAACTTGGATGAGTGAGAATTTCAAGTCTTCCTTCAAAGTCTTCTCAAAATCCCTTCAACGACGGGAACCTAAAATGTTGGGGAAAAGTGAGAAAATGGATTTAGTACATCACTTGTACTAAGTAAGAGATAATATGCACACACAACATGAAATCATGGTAAAAAGGGACACTTCATTAAACTATGCAATGTCCTTTGAAAAGTCTTAGGCACATTCAAGAAAATCATACCAATCAATAAGACATATTCATTAAGTAAAAAGCATGTACATCACAAGACCAACAATAATAATTCTAGTCAAACCAACATGCATATCCACATAATTTGAACACATAGTCAAGACAACCCTATTATCAAGCTACAACATCAACAAGCATGAATAAGAATTCATTACAACATAACCAAAGCAAGACCATTACTCATGATTCTTATTAAGTCCACTTGTACAATGACTAAGCAAAACCCCATAACCTTACTTAATCAAGTAACCCTAACAAGTACCATAACCAATGTCCAACTTCACATAGCATATCATTAAGAGTATATAGCATCATACTTTAGCAATAGAGATCAAATACATATTTACAAGTGAAGCCAATCTCATTTAGTATCATCAACATGTAAGATCATCATATACATATCATTTACAATTATAAGCATATTCATATATAAGAACATCTTTCTAAGACTTTCCTTTAAGGCCAACTAGTGCAATGTATAGGTAGAGTGTCATACCCCTACCTACACTAAGTCACTCACACCTTTCAAGTTGTCTTAGCAAGAGTTAATTCCTTTAGTTCATTTTACCTTTTGGGAACATCTTACCTTAACAGACATAGGCCACATAAGCTAATGTAGAATTTGGTGTCATAGAACCTGTAACGTCTGACTACGGGGCCCATAATGACAAATGATCAGCATGAACTTTTCAGTAAGTTCTTGAAATTGAAACCTCCAGTTTTCAAGGGTGCGGAATCTGAGGATGCTTACGATTTTCTTGTTGACTGTCATGAGCTACTACACAAGATGGGTATAGTAGAACGGTTTGGTGTTGAGTTCGTGAGTTATCAGTTTCAAGGGAACGCCAAAATGTGGTGGCGGTCACATGTTGAGTGTCAACCAACAGAGGCACCACTTATGACTTGGGCCTCATTCTCTAGCTTGTTTATGGAGAAGTATATCCCCCGGACTTTGAGGGATAGGAAAAGGGATGAGTTCTTGAGCCTAGAGCAAGGTAGGATGTCGGTCAATGCATATGAGGCTAAGTTTCGTGCATTATCCAGGTATGCCACTCAACTTTGCTTCAGTCCACAAGAGCGAATTCGCCGGTTTGTGAAGGGGTTGAGGTCATAGTTGCGGATTTCGGCGTTATAGGTAGCAGCTACGGCAAAATCCTTCCAAGAAGTGGTAGATTTTGTGGTAGAGGTGGAAGGAGTGAAGCCCGATACTTCACCTCGACATCGACATCAAAAAAGTTTCGAAAGAGAGGTGAGTTTAATGGTTCCTATTCTAGAGGACAGAGTTCCGGAGGTTACTCAGTCAGACCAATTCAGTCTTCACTACAGACTGTAGTTGGGGGTCCACCTCAGACCGGTCAACACTTCTCTGAGAGACCTATGCATGAACCCAGAGAGTGCTATGGATGTGGGGAGATTGGACATATTAAGAGATATTGTCCAAAACAGAGTTATCGACCCCCAATAGCTAGAGGTAGAGGTGGTTATGAAAGAGGCCGTCATTCTGGAGGACGCGGTGGTCGAGGTAATGGTGGTCACCAAAACGGCCAGGGTGATGGGCAAAATGGAGCCACTACATCACAACATGGTAGGGGCAACAGACAGACAAATGATAGGGCCCATTGTTACGCTTTCCCTGGGCGGTCTGAAGCGGAGGCATCTGATGCTGTCATCACAGGTAATCGTTTGGTTTGTGATTGCATGGCTTCTGTATTGTTTGATCCCGGATCCACATTTTCTAATGTATCTTCCTCATTTGCTAATGATCTAATTTGCATTATGAATTACTTGACATGCCTATTCGTGTTTCTACTCCGGTGGGAGAGTCTGTGGTAGTGAGAAGGTATATAGGTCTTGTTTGGTGAATTTTGTGGGGAGCAACACTTATGTAGATTTGTTATCTTAGAAATGTTGACTTTGATGTAATTCTGGGTATGACTTGGCTTTCTCCGAATTTTACGATCTTGGATTGTAATGCTAAGACTGTAATGTTAGCCAAACCTGGGACAGATCCGTTAGTGTGGGAGGGAGACTACACTTCCAATCCGTGCGTATGCATCTCCTTTCTTCGTGCTAAGAAAATGGTTAGTAAGGGTGTTTAGCTTTCTTGGCACATCTCAAGGATGACCTACCCAAGTACCTTCGATTGAGTCGGTTTCGGTAGTCCGTGAGTTTTTGGATGTGTTCCCTGCAGATCTCCCTGGTATGCCACCGGATAGGGATATTGACTTCTGTATTGATCTTGAACCGGGTACTCGCCCCATTTCTATACCCCCTTATAGAATGGCTCCAGCGGAGTTAAGAGAGTTAAAGGCACAACTTCAAGAGTTGTTGAGCAAAGGCTTCATTAGACCAAGTGCGTCTCCTTGGGGTGCTCCGGTTTTGTTTGTGAAGAAGAAAGATGGGAGTTTTCGAATGTGCATAGACTAGCGGCAGTTGAACAAGGTAACTATTAAGAACAAGTATCCTCTTCCTCGCATTGATGACTTGTTCGATCAGTTACAAGGTGCTTGTGCCTTCTCTAAGATTGATTTGAGATCCGGTTATCATCAATTGAAAATACGCGCAACGGATGTGCCAAAGACTGTCTTTCGAACCAGGTATGGGCATTATGAATTTGTAGTGATGTCTTTTGGTCTTACGAATGCCCTTGCTGCATTCATGAGCTTGATGAACAGGATTTTTAAGCCATATCTGGATCTCTTTGTGATCGTATTTATTGATGATATACTGATATACTCTAAAAGTAAGAAGGAACATGAGGAGCATTTGAGAATTGTATTAGAGTTGTTGAGGGAGAAAAAGCTTTATGCCAAATTCTCTAAGTGCGAGTTTTGGCTAGATGCAGTGTCCTTCTTGGAGCATGTAGTTTCTAAGGATGGAGTGATGGTAGATCCTTCTAAAATTGAGACTGTGAAGAATTGTGTAAGACCCACTAATATGTCAGAAATAAGGAGCTTCGTTGGTTTAGCTAGCTATTACCGTCGATTTGTCAAGGGATTCTCTTCCATTGCTTCACAATTGACGAACTTAACTAAGCAGAATGTTCCATTTGTATGGTCGGACGAATGTGAGGAAAGCTTTCAGAAGCTCAAGACTTTGTTGACTACTGCACCAATTCTCACCTTGCCCGTGGAAGGTAAGAATTTCATTGTTTATTGCGATGCATCCTATTCGGGTTTGGGTGCAGTGCTAATGCAAGAGAAGAATGTAATTGCTTATGCTTCAGAGCAATTAAATGTGCATGAACGTAACTATCCGACCCATGATTTGGAGTGTGCCGCGGTAGTATTTGCATTAAAGCAATGGCGGCACTATTTATATGGGGTTAAGTGTGAAGTATACACAGATCATCGTAGCCTACAATATGTTTTTACTCATAAGGATTTGAACTTGAGACAGGGAGATGGATGGAACTACTGAAGGACTACGATATCACAATCTTGTATCATCCGGGAAAAGCTAATGTTGTGGCGGATGCTTTAAGTAGAAAGGCGGGAAGCATGGGAAGTCTAGCTCACTTGCAAGTTTCTAGACGCCCATTGGCTAGAGAGGTTCAGATTCTGGCTAATGATCTTATGAGGTTAGGAGTAAATGAGAAGGGAGGATTGTTAGCTTGTGTGGAGGCAAGACCTTCCTTCCTTGACAACATTAAGGGAAAGCAGTTTCATGATGAGAAATTGATCCGGATCCGAGATAAAGTGTTGCAAGGAGAGGCTAAAGAGGCAACAATCGATGAGGAAGGCGTTTTGAGGATTAAGGAAAGGGTATGTGTACCCCGCGTTGATGATTTGATCAACACTATTCTAACAGAGGCTCATAGTTCAAGGTATTCTATACATCGGGGTGCAACCAAGATGTATCGTGACCTAAAGCAACACTTTTGGTGGAGTAGAATGAAGCGTGATATTGTGGATTTTATTGCCAGATGTCCAAACTGTCAACAATGAAACATGAACACCAAAGGCCCGGAGGAACACTTCAGAGAATGCCCATTCCCGAATGGAAGTGGGAGAGAATTGCAATGGATTTGTGGTTGGTCTTCCAATGACATGGGTAAATATGACTCGATTGGGTAATTGCTGATAGGTTAACTAAGTCTGCTCATTCATTCCGGTCAAGGTGACTTACAATGCAGAGAAGTTAGCAAAAATCTATATCTCGGAGGTTGGTTCGGTTGCATGGAGTCCACTCTCCATTATATCAGATAGAGGTACGCAGTTTACTTCTAAGTTTTGGAAAACATTGCATGCTGAATGGGTGGGTACTAGGTTTGACCTTAGTACTGCATTTCACCCTCAGACCGATGGTCAGTCTGAGCGAACGATTCAAGTGTTGGAGGATATGCTTCGTGCATGCGTGATAGAATTTGGTGGTCATTGGGATAACTTTTACCCTTAGCGGAGTTTCTATAATAACAGTTATCACTCAAGCATTGATATGGCCCCATTTGAAGCATTGTATGGTAGGAGATGTAGGTCTCCCATTGGGTGGTTTGATGCATTGAGGTTAGACCTTGGGGTACTGACCTTTTGAGGATTCGGTAGAGAAAGTGAAATCTATTCAAGAAAAGCTTCTAGCGGCGCAAAGTAGGCAAAAAGAATATGCAGATCGAAAGGTTAGAGACTTAGAGTTCATGGAGGGTGAACAAGTCTTTTGAAGGTTTCGCCAATGAAAGGGGTGATGCGGTTTGGTAAAAGAGGTAAGCTAAGTCCGAGGTACATTGGGCCATTTGAAGTACTTAAGCGAGTAGGGGAGGTGGCCTATGAGCTAGCCTTGCCCCAGGGCTGTCCGGGTACAGTCATCCGGTATTCCACGTGTCTATTTTGAAAAGATACCATTGGGATGGAAACTACATTATCCGTTGGGATTCAGTTTTGCTTGATGAAAATTTGTCTTATGAGGAGGAGTCTGTTGCTATTTTAGATAGAGAAGTTCGCAAGTTGAGGTCAAGGGAGATTGCATCCATCAAGGTGCAATGGAAGAATCGACTGGTTGAAGAAGCCACTTGGGAGAAGGAGGCAGATATGCAAGAAAGATACCCACATCTGTTTAAAGATTCAGGTACTCCTTCTCGCCCTTGTTTTTCTTCTTATGATCATTCAAGGACGAACGATGGGTAAATTGGTATCTATTGTAACGACCTGTTTAGTCGTTTCGAGCAGCAGATTTTATTTCTGGAAAACTGGCTGAAACGACGGAACCCACGACGGACCGTCATGGGCACGACGAACCGTCGCAGGGTCTCGTTTCAAAACACTTAGAAATTCTGAAATTGGGTACTGAAAATCGACTCTCTGAACTTCGTGACGACATGGCAGGACGGACCGTCGTGGGCACGACGGACCGTCACAGACCCTTTAATAAAATTGAGTCTCTGAACTCTGTGACGGAGCAGCAGGACGGACCGTCGCAGGCACGACGGCCCGTCATAGACTGCGTAATCCCAGTCTGGGTCGGATTTCTTTACCCGTTTTAAGGGACGTTTTGGACTATTCCTACCTTAATTATAAAGTTAGAGGGTTAAGGATTATAAGTCTAATTACTTGGGGGTTAAAAGAGGTAACCTAATGTTAATTAATGGGTTATTAGTGCCATCTTTTAAACTTAATTATATACTAATTAGGGTAAAAGAAAGAGGGTTTGAATAAGAAAATAGAAACAGCAAGAGAGAGGGAGAGTCGATCGAATGAAAGAGGAGAAGAAACGCTGCTTGGGAAATTGCTTGCTTGATAAATTCTTCGGTGGAGGTAGGTTATGGTTTTCACACTATTCGTAGTAAACTCTTAATAGTGAATGATATGTGTTAGTAGTATTGCAAACCCTTCTATATGCTTAATTGTATGTATGATTATGTAATTGTGAATAAATAAGCATGATGAAGCTTTTGAATCCCAAATCTTGAAAATAAACCCTAATCTACTTTGTTAATGATGATGCCTTGGTATAAAAGAAGGCTTGATGAACGAAAGTGGTGAGATTAGGGGATCGGGTGCCACGTTCCGGTACCAGGATAGAAATAGAGGATCGGGTGCCACGTTTCGGTACCAGGATAGAATGAGGATCGGAGTGTCACGTTCCGACACCTGGATAGTATATGGATCGGGTGCCACGTTCCGGTACCAGGATAGAATGAGGATCGGAGTGTCACGTTCCGACACTAGGATAGTATATGGATCGGGTGCCACGTTCCGGTACCAGGATAGAATGAGGATCGGAGTGTCACGTTCCGACACCAGGATAGTATATGGAGCGGAGTGTCACGTACCGACACGAGGGGAATAAAGATAATGAATCTTGAAATATGTTAATATACTCAATCTAATTAACGTAATTCCCAAATTAGTATGATATTGAGGCTTGAGTCCTCATGGATGAACTTGGTAGTACTTATTGATGATTATAGTACTTGTTGTTGCTACATGTTGAGTATTATAGTTGATTTATGATATTAACTGATATATAATATTTTCTATTTTGAGTTGGCCGATGATATCTACTCAGTACCCGTGTTTTGTACTGACCCCTACTTTTATGTTTTCTTCTTTGTTATTTGAGGAGTGCAGCAAACGCGCCGTCGTCTTCGACTCAACAGTAATTCAAGCCAGTCTTTACTACATCGGAAATTCAGGGTGAGCTATTGCTTCTAGCTTGGACTGGATCTTCTTCTTTAAGTTTTGATGCCTTGAACTTCCGGCATGGACTAGCTTCTTATGTAATTTTTAGCTTCTTAGATATTTTTAGTTAGTAATTTGATCATAGATGTTCTTGTGATGATGACTTCCAGATTTTGGGGAATAATAGTTATTGAATTGGTTTTTATTTATGAGTTTAAGTCTTCCGCCTTACTTTCTGTTGATATATGTTAAAATGATAAGGGGTAGATTGGTTGGTTCGCTCACATAGGAGGGTAAATGTGGGTGCCAGTCGCGGCCCGGTTTTGGGTCGTGACAGAACCCTACACCGAAGGAAGGTGGATTACTTGCCAAGGTAGTACCAAAACATGAAAATAGGTACATCCACCAGCCAGTATTACTATGGGGACAACATATTTCAAGAACTAGGATAATATTTGTGACCCTCTTTATGCTACATGCATTGTAGTCTCCAATCTCAAGAGTACCTTAGTGATTATACCTTCCCTATGTGGGAAGGGACACTATGTAACGCCTCTAAAAATGAGTTAGGTTGAACTAGAATGTAACATTTGTGTCATGAGGTTTTAGAGTCCTAAAATGTTTTTTAATATTGTTTTTAGGTAGGATGTAAAGTTTAGAAGTGTTTGGAGGTCAAACGTCCAAGACGTCCGGAAACTAGTCAGAGTTAAACTAGTGTCGTAGTATTTTGTAGTGGAGTTTTTGGGGATATTTTTGAGGTGAAATTGAGTATTTATGTTCCTACGCATAGCATAACATGGAAAGGGTAGAAACGTTCGATGACAATGCTCCAGGGACCATCAAAATGGTCTCCAAGGAGGACCCAACTGCCAAGCTGCCGCGCCACCTTGTTTTAGGCAGTGACTGCATGTCGCGCAGTTGTCAAGCAGTGAGGAAAAGTCTTGACCTGAGACGCGGGGCTGTCACGAAACATTCTGTCCAAAAAATTTCAAAAAATAAGATATAGAAGTGCCTTCGCGAGGCGCAGTAAAGTCCCGAATTTCGTTGCATCATTTTTAAGTCAAATTTGAGTTGGTCAATTTGTCTAATAAGTGTAGGGTTATTTTGGGTAATTTATGGGTGAATTATGGAAGTTTATAGGACCTACTTAAACCCCTAAACACACCAATCAAAGCTAAAGAATCAACTCAAAATAAAACTTCTCCGTTATTCTCTCCAAGAACCTCCATTGATGAAGGTTTGAAGCTCCAACAAAGAAGACTGATTTTCAATTTTTTATCCGTCAATTTTGTGATATTTTCATCATAATTAAGGAATGGTTATTCATCCTTGAAATATCTTTGTTCAATGAGTCAATTCCAATGAGTTTCAAAGATGATCAAAAACATGAATTGTCCAATTTTGTAATCTATCCATGGGTTCTTCCATTAATGGTTTTGAAACAGTGTATTATGATTGAATTGATGCTAATTTGATTATTTTAACCAAAAACCTCTATGAACCCATGAAAACCATGCACTTCTAGATTTAACTACTTTATGGGTGAATTGATTATGTCTTAATGCTATTGAATTATTTTGTAGGTTGATTAGGGCTATTGAATTATGATAGAATCATGCTACAATTGTTAGTATGCCAACCTAATTTCATAAACCTATGTTGAATTATCTTTGATTCATTGTCTATTGTAAATATTGAATTGAATTGGTGATCATGGCCATGGGTAAGGTCCTTTGAGTGTTGTATTGGATGAATCGCTATGGACTGAAGTTGTGAGGTTGGATCCATGGTACGTTGACCTAACTTTATATATATAGTGTAGTCTAGTGCTAAGATGATAATGATGTTTGCTATGGTCCACTTATGGTGGCGGTGCTTACGTGTTATACTTGTTATTAATGTGGCCTTGTCGGCGTTACTTTATGAATTCTGATTAATGTGACCTTGTCGCCGTTACTTCGTGAATTGTGAATGATGTAGTCTCGTCGGCATTACCTTAGGTATTATGGATTTATCATGCTATAACTTGATTACGTGGATATTATGAATGTCGAAATGAAATATGTGTTTATGTGGAGTCAAAGCATGAGTTCTTCTTGTTGATGATGTATGTCTCTAGTAGACTATAGTGTAGTCATAACGTGGATTACTTGATGTTGAGGTATGATGTTTGTTGATAGATTATATGATACTTGTGATGTTGTGTAATGACCTGTTTAGTCGTTTTAAGCAGCAGATTTTATTTCTGGAAAAACTGGCTGAGTCGACGGATCCCACGATGGACCGTCATGGGCACGACGGACCGTCGAGGGTGTCTCGTTCCAAAACACTTAGGAATTCTGAATCTGAGTACTGAAATCGACTCTCTGAACTCTGTGACGGACCTGCAGGACGGACTGTCACAGGTACGACGAACCGTCGTAGCTCTCGTTTCAAAACACTTCAACTCTGAAAAGTTGGTACGGAACGATTCTCTGAACGTCGTGACGGAAGTGCAGGACGGAACGTCTTAGGCACGACGGGCCGTCACAGACTCTTTAAGGAAATTGAGTCCCTGACGAACCTGCATGACGGACCGTCGCAGGCACGACGGTCGTCACAGGTTGCGTAATCCCAGTCTGGGTCGGATTTCTTTACACGTTTTTAAGGGACGTTTTGGACTATTCCTACTTTAATTATAAAGTTAGAGGGTTAAGGTTAATAAGTCTAATTACTTGGGGGTTAAAAGAGGTAACCTTAAGTTAATTAGTGGGTTATTATTGCCATCTTTTATTCTTAATTACATGCTAATTAGGGTAAAAGAAAGAGGGTTTGAATAAGAAAAATAGAAAGAACAAAGAGAGGGAAGGAGAAACAAATTGAGAGAGGAGAAACGAGAAGAAGAACAAAGCTTTGGAAAATTCTTGCTTGATCACTAGTCTTCGGTGGAGGTAGGTTATGGTTTCTATTACGATATTCATAGTAAACTCTTAATAGCGAATGATATGTATTGATAATATTGTAAAACCCTGCTATGTGCTTAATTGTATGCTTGCATGAATGTGATTATATAATTGTGATTATATAAGCAAGATGAAGTTATTGAATCCCAAATCTTGCAAAACCCTAAATCTCTTCGTTAATGATAATGCCTTGAAATGAGAGAAGGCTTAATGAACTACATAATGAGAATGACAATGCCTTGGTATGAGAGAAGGCTTGATGAACTACATAATGAGAATGACAATGCCTTGGTATGAGAGTAGGCTTGATGAACGAACTTAATGAGATTAGTGGATCGGAGTGTCACGTTCTGACACATAGAATTAATGGATCGGGTGTCACGAACCGACACGTAGTATTAGGGGGACCGGGTGTCACGAACCGACACGTAGATTTAGGGGATCGGAGTGTCACATTCTGACACATAGTAGTAGGGGATCGGAGTGTCACGTACCGACACATAGTAGTAGGGGATCGGAGTGTCACGTACCGACACATAGTAGTAGGGGATCGGAGTGTCACGTACCGACACAAGAGGATTAATGAATATGAGGGAGCAGAGTGTCACGTACCGACACAAGAGAAATAAAGATAACGAATCTTGAAAGATGTTAATATACTCAATCTAATGAACATAATTCCCAAATGAGTATGGTATTGAGGCTTGAGTCCTCATGTGTGAACTTGACGGTAATTGTTGATGATATAGTACTTGTTGTTGCTATATGTTTAGTATTATAGTTGATTTTATGATATTACTTGATATATATTGTCTTCTATTTTGAGTTGGCCGATGATATCTACTCAGTACCCGTGTTTTGTACTGACCCCTACTTTTATGTTTTCTTCTTTGTATTTGTGGAGTGCAGCAAACGTGCCGTCGTCTTCAACTCAACAGTAATTCTAGCTAGTCTTCACTACATCGGAAATTCAGGGTGAGCTAATGCTTCTAGCTTGAACTGCATCTTCTTCTTCAAGTCTTAATGCCTTGAACTTCCGGCATGAACTAACTTATATTTGTTTTAGCTTCTTAGACATTTTTAGTTAGTAATTTGATCATAGATGTTCTTGTAATGATGACTTCCAGATTTTGGGGAATAATAGTTATTATATTGGTTTTATTAATGAGTTTAAGTCTTCCGCATTATTTTCTGTTGGTATTATATTGAAATGTTAGAGTTTAGATTGGTTGGTTCGCTCACATAGGTGGGTAAGTGTGGGTGCCAGTCGCGGCTCGGTTTTGGGTCGTGACAAACTTGGTATTAGAGCATTTGGTTCTTTGGTCTCATCACACAAGAACGAGTCTAGTAGAGTCTTAAGGAACGGTAGGGGGACGCCTTTACTTTTCTTTGAGAGTCTATAAGACTTTAGGAAAATTCCATTCTTTCTTTCTTTCTTTCGTTTTACTACTTGAGTCCAATTGGTATCTAGGTGATCAAATTGGTATCTGACCATCTTCACTCTATCTCGCAGATGGTTAGAACTAGAGCAATGACTGCGCCAACACCAACACCGACACCGGCAAGACAGGAAGCGTCTGAGCGAGCCACTGGGCTGTAGCTTGAAGAGGAGTAGCGGCAAGACGCCGTGGTAGAGGTCGTGGAAGGACGTCCTCTAGAGGAAGAGGACAAGTACCTAGCCCGTCTGATGCTAGGGTGGTGACTCCTCTACCGACTGAGGAGGTCGTAAGAGAGGGTGAGGAAGGGGAGAATGAACAAGTGCAAAATGAGGAATTGCCACCCCAACCTACCCCAGAGATGATCAATCAGGTTCTTGCTTATCTTAGCGGGTTATCTGATCAGGGTCAGGCACCTCCAGTGTTTTCTGCACCAACACCTCCAGTTTCAGAGGTACGACACGCCACTGTTGGGGCTCCCCACATGGATGCCTCATTGGAAATAGGCACATTTCCTCGTCTGACTACAGGGCCTATAATGACAAATGATCAGCATGAACTTTTCAGTAAGTTCTTAAAATTGAAACTCCAGTCTTCAAGGTGC
>JAKWIY010001896.1:0-14091 GCA_027704805.1 Solanum corneliomulleri | reverse complement strand
GCCAAATATTTTCGAAGACGTCCGTCAAGACCTTGTCTATGCATATGGTTGGCCATCACGACTTGTCAAACCCATTTGGAATGAAACAAGCCCCGACCGAAGCGAGCATACCCCTCATTTCGACGATTTTCGTGTGCTATAGCACACGATTTTTTGGGGTGTGATACGGATTCCGACGTCAAAAATGCTAAATTTTTTCGTATATGTCCGTCAAGACCTTGTCTATGCATATGGTTGGCCATCACGGCTTGTACGACCCATTTGGAAGGTCAAACGAGCCCCGAAGCGAGCATACCCCTCATTTCGACGATTTCCGTGTGCCATAGCACACGAGTTTTTGGATAATCCGGATTCCAACGTCATAAATGCCAAATTTTTTCGTGGACGTCCCTCAAGACCTTGTCTATGCATACGGTTGGCCATCACGGCTTGTCCGATCCATTTGGAAGGTCAAACGAGCCCTGAAGCGAGCATACTTCCATTTCGACGATTTTCGTGATCTATAGCACACGATTTTTTGGGTGATACGGATTCCAACGTCAAAAATGCCAAATGTTTTCGTGGATGTCCGTCAAGACCTTGTCCATGCATACGGTTAGCCCTCACGGCTTGTCCAACCCATTTGGAAGGTCAAACGAGCCCATGAAAGCGAGCATACCCCTCATTTCGACGATTTTCGTGTGCTATAGCACACCATTTTTTGGGTGATCCGGATTCCGACGTCAAAAATGTCAAATGTTTTCGTGGACGCCCGTCAAGAACTTGTCTATGCATACGGTTGGCTATCACGGCTTGTCCGACCCATTTGGAAGGTCAAACGAGCCCCGAAGCGAGCATACCCCTCATTTCGACAATTTTCGTGTGCTATAGCACACGATTTTTTGGGTGATCGGGATTCCAACGTCAAAAATACCAAATGTTTTCCTGGATGTCTGTCAAGACCTTGTCTATGCATACGGTTGGCATCACGGCTTGTACGACCCATTTGGAAGGTCAAACGAGCCTCGAAGCGAGCATACCCCTCATTTCGACGATTTTCGTGTGCTATAGCACACAATTTTTGGGTGATCCGGATTCCGACGTCAAAAATGCCAAATTTTTTCGTGGACGTTCGTAAAGACCTTCTCTATGCATACAATTGGCCATCACGGCTTGTCCGACCCATTTGGAAGGTCAAACGAGCCCTGAAGAGAGCATACCCCTCATTTCGACGATTTCCGTGTGGTATAGCACATGATTTTTTGGGTGATCCGGATTCGGATGTCAAAAATGCCAATTTTTTTCGTGGACGTCCGTCAAGACCTTGTCTATGCATATGCTTGGCCATCACGGCATGTCTGACCCATTTGGAAGGTCAAACGAACCCTGAAGCGAGCATACTCCTCGTTGCCATGATTTTCGTATGCTATAGCACACGATTTTTTGGGTGATCCGGATTCTGACGTCAAAAATGCCAAATTTTTTCGTGGACGTCCGTCAAGACCTTTTCTATGCATACGGTTGGCCATCACGGCTTGTCCGACCCATTTGGAAGGTCAAACGAGCCCCGAAGCGAGCATACCCCTCATTTTGACGATTTCCGTGTGCTTATAGCACACGATTTTTTGGGTGATCCGGATTCGGATGTCAAAAATGCCAAATTTTTTCGTGGACGTCCATCAAGACCTTGTCTATGCATACGCTTGGCCATCACGGCTTGTCCGACCCATTTGGAAGGTCAAACGAGCCCTGAAGCAAGCATACCCCTCATTGCCATGATTTTCTTATGCTATAGCACATGATTTTTTGGGTGATCCGGATTTCGACGTCAAAAATGCAAATTTTTTTTGTGGACGTCCGTCAAGACCTTGTCTATGCATACGTTTGGCCGTTCACGGCTTGTACGACCCATTTGGAAGGTCAAACGAGCCCCGAAGCGAGCATTTACCCCTCATTTCGACGATTTCGTTGTGCTATAGCACACATTTATTGGGTGATCCGGATTCCGACGTCAAAAATGCCAAATTTTTTCGTGAACGTCCGTTGTGACCTTCTCTATGCATACGGTTGGCAATCACGGCTTGTACGACCCATTTGGAAGGTCAAACGAGCCCCGAAGCGAGCATACCCCTCATTTCAACGATTTTCGTGTGCTATAGCACACCATTATTTGGTTGATCAGTATTCTAACGAAAAAAATGCCAAATGTTTTCGTGGACGTCCGTCAAGACCTTGTCTATGCATATGGTTGGCCATCACGGCTTGTCCGACCCATTTGGAAGGTCAAACGAGCCCCGAAGCGAGCATACCCCTCATTTCGACGATTTCCGTGTGCTATAGCACACGATTTTTTGGGTGATCCGGATTCGGATGTCAAAAATGCAAAATTTTTTCGTGGACGTCCGTCAAGACCTTATCTATGCATACGCTTGGCCATCACGGCTTGTCCGACCCATTTGGAAGGTCAAACGAGCCCTGAAGCGAGCATACCCCTCATTGCCATGATTTTCATATGCTATAGCACACGATTTTTTGGGTGATCCGGATTCTGACGTCAAAAATGCCAAATTTTTTCGTGGACGTCCGTCAAGACCTTATCTATGCATATGGTTGGCCATAACAGCTTGTCCGACCCATTTGGAAGGTTAAACGAGCCCCGAAGCGAGCATACCCCTCATTTCGACGATTTTCGAGCACACGATTTTTTGGGTGATGCGGATTCCGACGTCATAAATGCCAAAGTTTTTCGTGGACGTCCCTCAAGACCTTGTCTATGCATTTGGTTGGCCATCACGGCTTGTCCGACCCATTTGGAAGGTCAAACGAGCCCCGAAGCGGGCATACCCCTCATTTCGACGATTTTCTATAGCACACGATTTTTTGGGTGATCTTGATTCCAACGTCAAAAATACCAATTTTTTTCCTGGACGTCCGTCAAGACCTTGTCTATGCATACGGTTGGCCATCACGGCTTGTACGACCCATTTGGAAGGTCAAACGAGCCCCGAAGCGAGCATACCCCTCATTTCGACGATTTTCGTGTGCTATAGCACACGATTTTTTGGGTGATCGGGATTCCAACGTCAAAAATACCAAATTTTTCTGGACGTCCGTCAAGACCTTGTCTATGCATACGGTTGGCCATCACGGCTTGTACGACCCATTTGGAAGGTCAAACGAGCCCCGAAGCGAGCATACCCCTCATTTCGACGATTTTCGTGTGCTATAGCACACGATTTTTTGGGTGATCCAGATTCCGACGTCAAAAATGCCAATTGTTTTCGTGGACGTTCGTAAAGACCTTCTCTATGCATACGGTTGGCCATCACGGCTTGTCCGACCCATTTGGAAGGTCAAACTAGCCCTGAAGCGAGCATACCCCTCATTTCGACGATTTCCGTGTGCTATAGCACATGATTTTTTGGGTGATCCGGATTCCGACGTCAAAAATGCCAAATTTTTTCGTGGACGTTCGTAAAGACCTTGTCTATGCATATGCTTGGCCATCACGGCTTGTCTGACCCATTTGGAAGGTCAAACGAGCCCTGAAGCGAGCATACCCCTCATTGCCATGATTTTCGTATGCTATAGCACACGATTTTTTGGGTGATCCGGATTCTGACGTCAAAAATGCCAAATTTTTTTCGTGGACGTCCGTCAAGACCTTGTCTATGCATACGGTTGGCCATCACGGCTTGTCCGACCCATTTGGAAGGTCAAACGAGCCCCGAAGCGAGCATACCCTCATTTCCGATTTCCGTGTGCTATAGCACACGATTTTTTGGTGATCCGGATTCGGATGTCAAAAATGCCAAATTTTTTCGTGGACGTCCGTCAAGACCTTGTCTATGCATACGCTTGGCCATCACGGCTTGTCCGACCCATTTGGAAGGTCAAACGAGCCCTGAAGCAAGCATACCCCTCATTGCCATGATTTTCGTATGCTATAGCACAAGATTTTTTGGTTGATCCGGATTCTGACGTCAAAAATGCCAAATTTTTTCGTGGACGTCCGTCAAGACCTTGTCTATGCATACGGTTGGCCATCACGGCTTGTCCGACCCATTTGGAAGGTCAAATGAGCCCGAAGCGAGCATACCCCTCATTTCGACGATTTTCGTGTGCTATAGCACACAATTTTTTGTGTGATCCGGATTCCGACGTCAAAAATGCCAAATTTTTCGAAGACGTCCGTCAAGACCTTGTCTATGCATATGGTTGGCCATCACGACTTGTCCAACCCATTTGGAATGTCAAACAAGCCCCGAAGCGAGCATACCCCTCATTTCGACGATATTCGTGTGCTATAGCACACGATTTTTTGGGTGATCCAGATTCCGACGTCAAAAATGCCAAATTTTTTCGTGGACGTCCGTCAAGACCTTGTCTATGCATATGGTTTGCCATCACGGCTTGTCCGACCCATTTGGAAGGTCAAACGAGCCCCGAAGCGAGCATACCCCTCATTTCGACGATTTTTCGTGTGCCATAGCACACGATTTTTTGGTGATCCGGATTCCGACGTAAAAAATGCCAAATTTTTTAGTGGACGTCCGTAAAGACCTTGTCTATGCATACGCTTGGCCATCACGGCTTGTACGACCCATTTGGAAGGTCAAACGAGCCCCGAAGCGAGCATACCCCTCATTTCGACGATTTTCGTGTGCTATAGCACACGATTTTTTGGGTGATGCGGATTCCGACGTCATAAATGCCAAATTTTTTCGTGGATGTCCCTCAATACCTTGTCTTTGCATTTGGTTGGCCATCACGGCTTGTCCGATCCATTTGGAAGGTCAAACGAGCCCTGAAGCGAGCATACTTCCATTTCGACGATTTTCGTGATCTATAGCACACGATTTTTTGGGTGATACGGATTCCAACGTCAAAAATACCAAATGTTTTCGTGGACGTCCGTCAAGACCTTGTCCATGAATATGGTTGGCCATAACAGCTTGTCCGACCCATTTGGAAGGTCAAACGATCCATGAAGCGAGCATACCCCTCATTTCGACGATTTTCGTGTGCTATAGCATACCATTTTTTGGGTGATCCGGATTCCGACGTCAAAAATGCCAAATGTTTTCGTGGACGCCCGTCAAGACCTTGTCTATGCATACGGCTGGCTATCACGGCTTGTACGACCCATTTGGAAGGTCAAACTAGCCCCGAAGCGAGCATACCCCTCATTTCGACGATTTTCGTGATCTATAGCACACGATTTTTTGGGTGATCCGGATTCCAACGTCAAAAATACCAAATTTTTCATGGACGTCCGTCAAGACCTTGTCTATGCATACAGTTGGCCATCACGGCTTGTACGACCCATTTGGAAGGTCAAACGAGCCCCGAAGCGAGCATACCCCTCATTTCGACGATTTTCGTGTGCTATAGCACATGATTTTTTGGGTGATCCGGATTCCGACGTCAAAAATGCCAAATGTTTTCGTGGACGTTCGTAAAGACCTTCTCTATGCATACGGTTGGCCATCACGGCTTGTCCGACCCATTTGGAAGGTCAAACGATCCCTGAAGCGAGCATACCCCTCATTTCGACGATTTTCGTGTGCTATGGCACACGATTTTTTGGGTGATCCGGATTCCGACGTCAAAAATGCCAAATGTTTTCGTTGACGCCCGTCAAGACCTTGTCTATGCATACGGTTGGCCATCACGGCTTGTCCGACCCATTGGGAAGGTCAAACGAGCCCCGAAGCGAGCATACCCCTCATTTCGACGATTTTCGTGTGCTATAGCACACGATTTTTTGGGTGATCCGGATTCCGACGTCAAAAATGCCAAATGTTTTCGTGGACGTCCGACAAGACCTTGTCTATGCATACGGTTGGCCATCACGGCTTGTCCGACCCATTTGGAAGGTCAAACGAGCCCTGAAGCGAGCACACCCCTCATTTCGACGATTTCGTGTGCTATAACACATGATTTTTTGGGTGATCCGGATTCCGACGTCAAAAATGTCAAATTTTTTCATGGACGTCCGTAAAGACCTTGTCTATGCATACGGTTGGCCATCACGGCTTCTCCGACCCATTTGGAAGGTCAAACGAGCCCTGAAGCGAGCATACCCCTTATTTCGACGATTTTCGTGATCTATTCACACGATTTTTTGGGTGATCCGGATTCCGACGTCAAAAATGCCAAATGTTTTTGTGGACATCCGTCAAGACCTTGTCTATGCATACGATTGGCCATGACGGCTTGTCCAACCCATTTGGAAGGTCAAACGAGCCTGAAGCGAGGCATAACCCTCATTTCGACGATTTTCGTGTGCTATGGCACACGATTTTTGGGTGATCCGGATTCCGACGTCAAAAATGCCAAATGTTTTCGTGACGCTCGTCAAGACCTTGTCTATGCATACGGTTGGCCATCACGGCTTTCCGACCCATTAGGAAGGTCAAACGAGCCCCGAAGCGAGCATACTCTCATTTCGACGATTTTCGTGTGCTATAGCACACGATTTTTGGGTGATCTGGATTCCAACGTCAAAAATATCAAATCTTTACGTGGACGTCCTTCAAGACCTTGTCTATGAATACGGTTGGCCATCACGGCTTGTCTGACCCATTTGGATGGTCAAACGAGCCCCGAAGCGAGCATACCCCTCATTTCGACGATTTTCGTGTGCTATAGCACACCATTTTTTGGTTGATCCGGATTCCGACGTCAAAAATGCCAAAATTTTTCGTGGACGTCCGTCAATACCTTGTCTATGAATACGGTTGGCCATCACGGCTTGTACGACCCATTTGGAAGATCAAACGAGCCCCGAAGCGAGCATACCCCTCATTTCGACGATTTTCGTGTGCTATAGCACACGATTTTTTGGGTGATCCGGATTCCGACGTCTTAAATGCCAAATGTTTTCGTGGACGTCCCTCAAGACCTTGTCTATGCATAAGGTTGGCCATCACGGCTTGTCCGACCCATTTGGAAGGTCAAACGAGCCCTGAAGCGAGCATACTTCCATTTCAATGATTTTCGTGATCAATAGCACACGATTTTTTGGGTGATCCGGATTCCGACGTCAAAAATGCCAAATTTTTTCGTGGACGTCGGTCAAGACCTTGTCTATGCATACGGTTGGCCATCACGGCTTGTCCGACCCATTTGTAAGGTCAAACGAGCCCCGAAACGAGCATACCCCTCATTTCGACGATTTTCGTGTGCTATAGCACACGATTTTTTGGGTGATATGGATTCCGACGTCAAAAATGCCAAATTTATTCATGGACGTCCGTCAAGACCTTGTCTATGCATACGGTTGGCCATCACGGCTTGTCCGACCCATTTGGAAGGTCAAACGAGCCCCGAAACGAGCATACCCCTCATTTCGACGATTTTTGTGTGCTATAGCACACGGTTTTTTGGGTGATCCGGATTTCGACGTTAGAAATTCCAAATTTTTTCGTGGAAGTCCGTCAAGACCTTTTCTATGCATACAGTTTGTCATCACGGCTTGTTCGAACCATTTCGAAGGTCAAACGAGCCCAGAAGCGAGCATACCCCTCATTTTGACGATTTTCGTGTGCTATAGCACACAATTTTTTAGTTGATCCGGATTCGGACGTCAAAAATGCCAAATGTTTTCGTGGACATCCGTCAAGACCTTGTCTATGCATACGATTGGCCATGACGGCTTGTCCAACCCATTTGGAAGGTCAAACGAGCCCTGAAGCGAGCATAACCCTCATTTCGACGATTTTCGTGTGCTATGGCACACGATTTTTTGGGTGATCCGGATTCCGACGTCAAAAATGCCAAATGTTTTCGTTGACGCTCGTCAAGACCTTGTCTATGCATACGGTTGGCCATCACGGCTTTTCCGACCCATTAGGAAGGTCAAACGAGCCCCGAAGCGAGCATACTCCTCATTTCGACGATTTTCGTGTGCTATAGCACACGATTTTTTGGGTGATCTGGATTCCAACGTCAAAAATATCAAATCTTTTCGTGGACGTCCTTCAAGACCTTGTCTATGCATACGCTTGGCCATCACGGCTTGTACGACCCATTTGGAAGGTCAAACGAGCCCCGAAGCGAGCATACCCCTCATTTCGATTATTTTCGTGTGCTATAGCACACGATTTTTTGGGTGATGCGGATTCCGACGTCATAAATGCCAAATTTTTTCGTGGATGTCCCTCAATACCTTTTCTTTGCATTTGGTTGGCCATCACGGCTTGTCCGATCCATTTGGAAGGTCAAACGAGCCCTGAAGCGAGCATACTTCCATTTCGACGATTTTCGTGATCTATAGTACACGATTTTTTGGGTGATACGGATTCCAACGTCAAAAATGCCAAATGTTTTCGTGGACGTCCGTCAAGACCTTGTCTATGCATACGGGGTGCCATCACGGCTTGTCCGACCCATTTGGAAGGTCAAACGAGCCCCGAAGCGAGCATTCCCCTCATTTCGACAATTTTCGTGTGCTATAGCACATGATTTTTTGGGTGATCCGGATTCCTACGTCAAAAATGCCAAATTTTTTTGTGGACAACTGTCAAGACCTTGTCTATGCATACGGTTGGCCGTCACGGCTTGTCCGACCCATTTGGAAGGTCAAACGAGCCCCGAAGCGAGCATACCCCTCATTTCGACGATTTTCGTGTGCTATAGCACACGATTTTTTGGGTGATCCAGATTCCGACGTCATTAATGCCAAATTTTTTCGTGGACGTCCCTCAAGACCTTGCCTATGCATACGGTTGGCCATCACGGCTTGTCCGACCCATTTGAAAGGTCAAACCAGCCCTGAAGCAAGCATACTTCCATTTCGACGATTTTCGTGATCTATAGCACACGATTTTTTGGGTGATACGGATTCCAACGTCAAAAATACCAAATGTTTTCGTGGACGTCCGTCAAGACCTTGTCCATGAATATGGTTGGCCATAACGGCTTGTCCGACCCATTTGGAAGGTCAAACGAGCCATGAAGCGAGCATACCCCTCATTTCGACGATTTTCGTGTTCTATAGCATACCATTTTTTGGGTGATCCGGATTCCGACGTCAAAAATGCCAAATGTTTTCGTGGACGCCCGTCAAGACCTTGTCTATGCATACGGCTGGCTATCACGGCTTGTCCGACCCATTTGGAAGGTCAAACGAGCCCCGAAGCGAGCATACCCCTCATTTCGACGATTTTCGTGTGCTATAGCACACGATTTTTTGGGTGATCCGGATTCCAACGTCAAAAATACCAAATTTTTTCATGGACGTCCGTCAAGACCTTGTCTATGCATACAGTTGGCCATCACGGCTTGTACGACCCATTTGGAAGGTCAAACAAGCCCCGAAGCGAGCATACCCCTCATTTCAACGATTTTCGTGTGCTATAGCACATGATTTTTTGGGTGATCCGGATTCCGACGTCAAAAATGCCAAATGTTTTCGTGGACGTTCGTAAAGACCTTCTCTATGCATACGGTTGGCCATCACGTCTTGTCCGACCCATTTGGAAGGTCAAACGATCCCTGAAGCGAGCATACCCTCTTTCGACGATTTTCGTGTGCTATAGCACACGATTTTTTGGGTGATCCGGATTCCGACGTCAAAAAATGCCAAAGTTTTCGTGGACGTCCGACAAGACCTTGTCTATGCATACGGTTGGCCATCACGGCTTGTCCGACCCATTTGGAAGGTCAAACGAGCCCTGAAGCGAGCACACCCCTCATTTCGACGATTTTCGTGTGCTATAACACACGATTTTTTGGGTGATCCGGATTCCGACGTCAAAAATGTCAAATTTTTTCATGGACGTCCGTAAAGACCTTGTCTATGCATACGGTTGGCCATCACGGCTTTTCCGACCCATTTGGAAGGTCAAACGATCCCCGAAGCGAGCATACCCCTCATTTCGACGATTTTCGTGTGCTATAGCACACGATTTTTTGGGTGATCCGGATTCCGACGTCAAAAATGCCAAAATTTTTCGTGGACGTCCGTCAAGACCTGTCTTATGCATATGGTTGGCCATCACGGCTTGTTCCGACCCATTGGAAGGTCAAACGAGCCCCGAAGCGAGCATACCCCTCATTTCGATGATTTTCGTGTGCTATAGCACACGATTTTTTGGGTGATCCGGATTCCGACGTAAAAAATGCCAAATTTTTCCGTGGACGTCCGTCAAGACCTTGTCTATGCATACGATTGCCATCAAGGCTTGTCCGACCCTTTTGGAAGGTCAAACGAGCCCTGAAGCGAGCATACCCCTCATTTTCGACGATTTTCGTGATCTATATCACACGATTTTTTGGGTGATCCGGATTCCAACGTCAAAAATGCCAAATGTTTTCGTGGACATCCGTCAAGACCTTGTCTATGCATACGATTGGCCATGACGGCTTGTCCAACCCATTTGGAAGGTCAAACGAGCCCTGAAGCGAGCATAACCCTCATTTCGACGATTTTCGGTGCTATGGCACACGATTTTTTGGGTGATCCGGATTTTCGACGTCAAAAATGCCAAATGGTTTGTGTTGACGCTCGTCAAGACCTTGTCTATGCATACGGTTGGCCATCACGGCTTTCCGACCATTAGGAAGGTCAAACGAGCCCCGAAGCGAGCATACTCCTCATTTCGACGATTTTCGTGTGCTATAGCACACGATTTTTTGGGTGATCTGGATTCCAACGTCAAAAATATCAAATCTTTTCGTGGACGTCCTTCAAGACCTTGTCTATGCATACGGTTGGCCATCACGGCTTGTCCGACCCATTTGGATGGTCAAACGAGCCCCGAAGCGAGCATACCCCTCATTTCGACGATTTTCGTGTGCTATAGCACACATTTTTGGTGATCGGATTCCGACGTCAAAAAATGCCAAAATTTTTCGTGGACGTCCGTCAATACCTTGTCTATGAATACGGTTGGCATCACGGCTTGTACGACCCATTTGGAAGATCAAACGAGCCCCGAAGCGAGCATACCCCTCATTTCGACGATTTTCGTGTGCTATAGCACACGATTTTTTGGGTGATCTGGATTCCGACGTCATAAATGCCAAATGTTTTCGTGGACGTCCCTCAAGACCTTGTCTATGCATAAGGTTGTCCATCACGGCTTGTCCGACCCATTTGGAAGGTCAAACGAGCCCTGAAGCGAGCATACTTCCATTTCAATGATTTTCGTGATCAATAGCACACGATTTTTTGGGTGATCCGGATTCCGACGTCAAAAATGCCAAATTTTTCGTGGACGTCGGTCTAGACCTTGTCTATGCATACGGTTGGCATCACGGCTGTCCGACCCATTTGGAAGGTCAAACGAGCCCCGAGCGAGCATACCCCTCATTTCGACAATTTTCGTGTGCTATAGCACATAATTTTTGGGTGATCCGGATTCCGACGTCAAAAATGCCAAATTTTTTTGTGGACGTCTGTCAAGACCTTGTATGCATACGGTTGGCCGTCACGGCTTGTCCGACCCATTGGAAGGTCAAACGAGCCCCGAAGCGAGCATACCCTCATTTCGACGATTTTCGTGTGCTATAGCACACGATTTTTGGGTGATCCAGATTCCGACGTCATAAATGCCAAATTTTTTCGTGGACGTCCTCAAGACCTTGCCTATGCATACGGTGGCCATCACGGCTTGTCCGACCATTTGGAAGGTCAAACGATCCCGAAGCGAGCATACCCCTCATTTCGATGATTTTCGTGTGCTATAGCACACGATTTTTGGGTGATCCGGATTCCGATGTCAAAAATGCAACTTTTTCGTGGACGTCCGTCAAGACCTTGTCTATGCATACGGTTGGCCATCACGGCTTGCCCGACCCATTTTGAAGGTCAAACGAGCCCCGAAGCGAGCATACCCCTCATTTCGACGATTTTCGTGTGCTATAGCACACCATTTTTTGGTTGATATGGATTCCGACGTCAAAAATGCCAAATGTTTTAGTGGACGTCCGTCAACACCTTGTCTATGATTACGGTTGGCCATCACGGCTTGTCCGACCCATTTGGAAGGTCAAACGAGCCCCGAAGCGAGCATACCCCTCATTTCGACGATTTTCGTGTGCTATAGCACACGATTTTTTGGGTGATCCAGATTCCAACGTCAAAAATGCCAAATATTTTCGTGGACGTCGGTCAAGACCTTGTCTGTGCATACGGTTGGCCATCACGGCTTGTCCGACCCATTTGGAAGGTCAAACGAGCCCCGAAACGAGCATGCATTTTTTGGGTGATACGGATTCCGACGTCAAAAATGCCAATTTATTCGTGGACGTCCGTCAAGACCTTGTCTATGCATACGGTTGGCCATCACGGCTTTTCCGACCCATTTGGATGGTCAAACGATCCCCGAAGCGAGCATACCCCCTCATTTCGACGATTTTCGTGTGCTATAGCACACGATTTTTTGGGTGATCCGGATTCCGATGTCAAAAATGCCAAATGTTTTCGTGGACGTCCGTCAAGACCTTGTCTATGCATATGGTTGGCCATCACGGCTTGTCCGACCAATTTGGAAGGTAAAACGAGCCCCGAAGCGAGCATACCCCTCATTTCGATGATTTTCGTGTGCTATAGCACACGATTTTTTGGGTGATCCGGATTCCGATCTCAAAAATGCCAAATTTTTTCATGGACGTCCGTCAAGACCTTGTCTATGCATATGGTTGGCCATCAAGGCTTGTCCGACCAATTTTGAAGGTCAAACGAGCCCCGAAGCGAGCATACCCCTCATTTCGATGATTTTCGTGTGCTATAGCACACCATTTTTTGGTTGATCAGTATTCTGACGTCAAAAATGCCAAATTTTTTCGTGGACGTCCGTCAAGACCTTGTCTATGCATACGGTTTTCCATCACGGCTTGTCCGACCCATTTGGAAGGTCAAACGAGCCCCAAAGCGAGCATACCCCTCATTTCGACGATTTTTGTGTGCTATAATAGCACACGATTTTTTGGGTGATCCGGATTTCGACGTCAAAAATGCCAAATGTTTTCGTGGACGTCCGTCAAGACCTTGTCTATGCATACGATTGGCCATCACGGCTTGTCCGACCCATTTGGAAGGTCAAATGAGCCCCGAAGCGAGCATACCCCTCATTTCGACGATTTTCATGTGCTATAGCACACCATTTTTTGGTTGATCCGGATTCCGACGTCAAAAATGCCAAAATTTTTCGTGGATGTCCGTCAATACCTTGTCTATGAATACAGGTTGGCCATCACGGCTTGCGACCCATTTGGAAGGTCAAACGAGCCCTGAAGCGAGGCACCAACCTCATTTCGACGATGTTCGTGTGCTTATAACACACGATTTTTGGGTGATTGGATTCCGACGTCAAAAAGGTCAAATTTTTTTCATGGACGTCCGTAAAGACTTGTCTATGCATACGGTTGGCCATCACGGCTTTTCCGACCATTTGAAGGTCAAACGACCCCGAAGCGAGCATACCCCTCATTTCGACGATTTTCGTGTGCTATAGCACATGATTTTTTGGGTGATCCGGATTCCGACGTCAAAAATGCCAAATTTTTTCGTGGACGTCCGTCTAGACTTGTCTATGCATACGGTTGGCCATCACGGCTTTTCCGACCCATTTGGAAGGTCAAACGATCCCCGAAGCGAGCATACCCCTCATTTCGACGATTTTCGTGTGCTATAGCACACCATTTTTTGGTTGATCCGGATTCCGACGTCAAAAATGCCAAATTTTTTAGTGGACGTCCGTCAAGACCTTGTCTATGATTACGGTTGGCCATCACGGCTTGTCCGACCCATTTGGAAGGTCAAACGAGCCCCGAAGCGAGCATACCCCTCATTTCGACGATTTTCGTGTGCTATAGCACACGATTTTTTGGGTGATCCAGATTCCAACGTCAAAAATGCCAAATTTTTTCGTGGACGTCGTCAAGACCTTGTCTGTGCATACGGTTGGCCATCACGGCTTGTCGACCCATTTGGAAGGTCAAACGAGCCCGAAAGAGCATGCATTTTTTGGGTGATACGGATTCCGACGTCAAAAATGCCAAATTTATTCGTGGACGTCCGTCAAGACCTTGTCCATGCATACGGTTGGCCATCGGCTGTCGACCCATTGGAAGGTCAAACGAGCCCCGAAACGAGCATAC
>JAKWIY010001895.1:0-13993 GCA_027704805.1 Solanum corneliomulleri | reverse complement strand
ATGGTATTGAGGCTTGAGACCTCATGTGTGAACTTGACGGAAATTGTTAATGATAAGTACTTGTTGCTGCTACATGTTGAGTATTGTAGTTGATTTACATTATTATTGATATATATTGTTCCGTATTTTGAGTTAGCCGATGATATCTACTCAGTACGTGTGGTTGTACTGACCCCCTACTTTTATGTTTTCCTCTTTGTTATTTGTGTAATGCAGCAAACGTTCCGTCAACTTCGACTCAGCAGTAGATCAAGCCAGTCTTCACTCCATCGGAAATTCAGGGTGAGCTAATGCGTCTAGCTTGGACTGGGTCTTCTTCTTCAAGTCTTGATGCCTTGAACTTCCGGCATGGACTAGCTTTTTTTTTTAGTTATATTTTGTTCTTAGACATTCCTAGTTTAGTAAATTGAGATAGATGTTCTTGTGATGATGACTTCCAGATTTTGGGGATAATATTAATAATAGTTGAGTTGTTTATTATGAGTTTAAGTCTTCCGCATTATTTATGTTGATATTATATTGAAATGTTAAGGTTTAGATGGGTTGGTTCGCTCACATAGGAGGGTAAATGTGGGTGCCAGTCGCGTCCCCGATTTGGGTCGTGACATCCATATTGTTTTTTCAAGTAACAAACATATTTATATTCTGTTTTTGAGATTATATTTATCAAATGATCTTTTTTATCATTATCTGTTTTGACTAGTTGTGATAATTGATATTCTATATATAAGGATTTTAATTTTTTCCATATTTTTCGTACTTTTTTGTCTATCTTAGTTTTTGTTATTTTAGTTTCTTTGTTTTGTGCTATATTACTCTTCATAAAATGTCTTTTTATAATATTCTTTTTTAAGTAGATCTAATCGTTGTATTTCGTTAGCATTAGTTATAATATATTCTAAATATTCATTTTCTCGAGTTCTTAAATAACCAAATAAATTTTCAATTAGTAGCTTTTCATGTCGATCTATGCTTTCTATAGTTTGTACCCAATATTGTAAATATTCGTAATTTATCATTGATCTCTGAATATATCTATATCATCATATAAATCATATATGTCAAAATAAAGTTCATCTTCTATACTTTGTATGGTTAACTCAGTCCAACTTTGGGTTGTTATTTCTATTATCTCATATGTTACTAATAAATCATAAATTGCTCTTTTTATATCAGTATTAAGACTTTTTAATATATAGAGTAGTAATATCTTATAATCAACATCATCGTTTAATAGGTATGTTTCCATTTTTATTATTTTCATTTTTCACTAAAATATTATTCCTTCCAACCTCTTAATAAATTATACTTGCTTATTATGCAAAAATAATGATTTAATAATCATCTCGTCTGGTCACTACTACAGCTTTCTTCTTTGATTAGTTACCCTAACAGCGCCTCAACTTTGTTTACTCCCCTAAAACGGCCTTCTCTGCCTACCGGTTTCAACCTTAGGATGGCATAGTCTGGGCATACTTATTCAAGAATATTTCTGTAGCAAACTTTCTAAAGATGGTTATTAGAACATTATTCAAGCATGATAAACAATTATAATTAACAAGAGATTTTCAGAAATAAATTAATTTAGCTACTCATGAATATAAAATGATATACCTGTTCTTGTAGATTATCCGTTATAGTTGGTTTGTTTTCCATAATTATTTATTTTATCTAGCTCTGATACCAATGTGAGGGGTGGAAGCGGAATTGAGAGTAGAGAGAAGATTATTGAGGAAAAGATGAAGGATGAAAGGTTGATGATTTTATTTATGAGGGGAAACCCTCTATTTATACACAAAATTTACAAACTTTTGGCCAAAAATGGCCGACACATACTTTACACTTGGCCTTTTTATATTCGGCCGACACAAGAAGACAAAATACTTACTATTACTACTTTACATAATGGCCTCTTCTTTATTTATGGCCGACATACACACTATTTTCTTTACGACTTTTACAATTGGCTTTTTAAAGCAGACACAACACGACAAAAATAAAAATTATTACTTTTTACATATGGCTGATATTCAGCCGACACAAAATACAAAATACTTTTTTTTATTCGATTTGAACGTCTGGTATGACATTATCTTCTCCTTGACATTTTGAACATATATGGTCGGGGTATTTTTGTCCAATAATTTTGCAATATCTGGTCAATAATTCTTCCGAAATAAACCCTTTCCTTAATGCTCTTGTTGTTGGTTTTTGCTCTGGCTTGAGTAGACTAAGTATCCATTGGCGTATCTCTTCCATATCTTGTTCTCTGATTTCTTTAGAATTTGAATATATCATAACTTGCTCTCGTACATAATAGCTCCATACTGAATTTCCGTTTAGATAATTGTTAGTTAGTTCATTTAGGATAGTTGCTATTCCTATAACTCTTTTGTTGGCGTAGAATTCTGGTATCTCAATCTTTTGTATTTCTTGTTGTATTCCGATATCTTCTGGAATTATCATATCTCTGGTCAAACCAATTTTTATAACTTGTATAATTGGTTTTATCTCATCAAATAATATCTCTGCTGGTGCTGAATAAAACTTTATATAAAACAATGTTCCTTTAGTAATTCTTTTATAGTTCATAAAGGCTTTGTATAGCTCTGGTATGGTAGATATTTCATCTCCTGTTTGGGTATAAACTGTATTAAGTAATCCATAACTATAACATGTTTTTACTAGATTTGCATTGGTGCCTGGTTGTGCTATTAACTTATTATATCCTTGTAGCTTTTGGGTTATGAAATCAGTATTAGGGTTTTTGGTAGTTGGAGATCTTGGTGTTGAGTTTAAATAATTTTGGATTTTATAAAGGTTTTCAATATATGAGCGGGTTATGTGGTTGTAGGCTTTTTTATCTTGGTTCAAACTTTCTGAGTAAGTATGTATTTGTGGTGGTATAAATAATGAGTCTTTTTGGTTCTTTGGAATAAATGGTTTATCGAAGATTTTGTTCATATTTAAATTTGTATATGTTATTCCACTGGCTCCTTTTGTTGTAGATGTGCTTGCTGTAGCTGCATTTAAACAAACATTGTCATGGGTTTTATGGAGTTTCCCAACGTCTCCTTCTAGTTCTGGCTGTTTACCGTCCGCCGAACGATGTAGCTCCGCATTTTTAGAGTCATGCTGCTGACTTTTAGCTGTCAGATTTTGTAACTCTTTACCCATACTGTCCATTTTCGTAGAAAGTGTAGTAATAGCTTTGAGTATCTCTTCTATTGTATCTGGTTCAGTTTGAGTTCCTTTTTCTTGATAGGTAGTCTGCAACAAGGTTCTTGTCAGTCTTAATTATTTCAATTGTAAATGTAAAATTTAATATACTTAATACTAATCTCCTTATTTCTTTTGTTGTAACTGAATCATCTAATTTTTTCGTTATCCACCATTTTACTTGTGTATTATCTGTTCTTACAATAAATTTATTGTACACAATATATGGTTCAAATGCTAATAAACATTTATATAATGCGAATAACTCTTTTCTATTTATTTCCCATTTTATTTGTGCTTCTGTATAAGATCCTGAATAATATCTACAATGGTGTTCTATTTTTTCTTTTTCATATCTATATTTTAAAACTCCTCCATAACTATGATCACTAGAATCTGTTTCAACAATATAAGTAAATGTTTTATTTTCATCGGGAAAATATAAATTTGGTAATTTTTTACATAAATTCTTGATCTTTCTTATATGTTCTTTATCTTTATCGTCAAAATGGTATTCTACATCTTTTTTAAGTTTTTTATGTAATGGTTTTAGATGTTCTGCTAATTTTGGTATATATTCTCTTACCTGATTTACTAATCCTAGAAAAGATTGTAATTTCTTTTTTTTATCTATATTTTCATCAATAGTAATAATTCTTTGTACTATATGTGTTTGCATTTTTATTCCATTTTTATCTATTTGTATTCCTAGAAATTCTATCTATGATTTCATAATTTCTGCTTTTCTTTTGCTCAAGCTTATACCTGTATTTTTTACTATATGTATAAATTTTTCTAATAATTTTATATGTTCATCTTGTGTTCTAGAATATAACAATATATCATCTATGTATACGATACAATTTTCTAGCTGGTTAAAACAGTTATCCATAAAATGTTGGAATCTACCTGGTGCATTTTTATATCCAAAAGGTAAAACATTCCATTCATAGAAACCTTGTGGTACTGTGAATGCTGTTAATTGTTTAGATTCTTCTTCTAGTTTTAGGTGGTAAAATCCTGATTTACAGTCAAATTTACTGAAATAATTATATCCTTGTATCTGTCTTATTTTTAGTATTTTGTTTGGTATTGGGTAATTATATGTTTTAGTTTTAGCATTTAAATTACGATAATCTATAACCATTCTACTTTTACCTCTTTTTTGTTCACTATGTTTTATAACTATAAATGCTGGACTTGTATGTTTACTATTGCTTTTTTGTATGTAATTATTTGCTAATAATTCATCTATATGTATTTTAAATTCTTTTAAATCATCAAAGTTATATTTTAATGGTTTCTGTGTTATTATACTATTTTCATCTATTAATTCAATTTTTACTTTTGTTTTATGTTTTTCCCATCCTTGTAGTGGATCTTCACTATATAATTGTTCTAGTTGTTCATTAATTAATTTAATTTTGTCTATAGTAAATATAACAATTTCTAATTGTGTTATTTGTTTATTGTTTATATTTTCCATTTCTTGGTTTATCTTTTCACTTCCTTTTATCCATTCCATAGGTTTTCTTTGTTTATTGTTTACTCTTTTTGCTCCTATCTTGTTTCCGCATGGTGTGGTAAGCCACCAATGTGTTTTTGTTATTATGTGTGGATAAAATCTATCTAGAAATGGCATTCCTAATAACATATCTTTTGTGGTAAATTCAAAATTATACATTTCTTCTATTGTTAGTATCTTATCCCATATCTGTATTTTTATATTTTTTGCTTTATATTTAATCATACTTCCTTCATTGTTAAATCATGTTACTACCATGGGTGTTTTTAATTTTTTCCATTTATCTTCTGGTAAACAATTATATTTACATATATTCGCTTCTGCTCCTGTATCTATCATAGGTGTATAATATCTGTTGTGATATCCTTCTACTATAATTTTTGCAAGTATAAATATTTTCATCAATCAATTCGTTCTTTTTATAATTATTTTCTTATTTTGACAAGTTATTGTTAATTGTTCATTTTCTATGTTATATGGTTTAACTTTTTCTAGCCATTTTATTCCTAAAGTAATATTATAGTTTCCTTGGTATATTTTAAATTGTATTACTAAGGGTATTCCTCCTATAATTATTTCTTTTTCTGTTGTTTCTTCATTTGTATTTACTATTTCACTAGGTAGTCCAGGGCATGTATGTCCTGTCCTTATAATTTCTTCTTCTAATATTAATTCTCTTGTTATATAATTTTCTTCTTGTCCTGTGTTTATTAAGATTTTGTATTTTCTTTGGTCCATTATTCCTGTTATGAAATAATGATATGGTGTTATTTCTTCTTTATCTAACAAGCTTTGTGGAATTTCATATTTTCTTTTAGATGTACTCATTCTTGATGATGTAGCTCTTGTCAATGTATTTGGTACGCTTGAAGTGCTTAATCTTTCTTTTACTATTTCTAAATCTTCTTCTATATCAATTTCTTTATAACTATAATCATTATTGTCTATTACAGTAATTATTTTTTCAAAAGGATTTTCTATTTTTATTTTATTAATTTTATTTCTTGTTGTTATCTTATGCTTTGTTGTTAATATATATAAATTTTTACATCTTGCTGTAAATAATTTGCTTCCTGGTGCTAGTTCTATTCCAGATCTTTTCCAATATAGAACTAATGATCTATCAATATTTTTATCTGTTAATTATATTGTATAATTAGCACTTATTGTAAATTTAAATTTTTGATATATTAAACTACCTTTTACTACACTAATTATGATTTTTTCTATTGGGTGTACGATTCTATCATCTGCTAAATATATTTCTATGGGTGTATCTATTCCTTCTCTAAAACAGGCTTTTATTAATATTTCTGTTCCTCCTAAATTGTAACGACCTGTTTAGTCGTTTTGATCAGCAGATTTTTAATTCTGGAAAAACTGGCCAAGACTACGGGCACTGCGACGGACCGTCACAGGCACGACGGCCCGTCGAGGGTGCAGCGTGTCAGCATACTTAGAACTCTGAAATTGGGTACTGAAAATCGACTCTCTGTAAATTGTGACGGACCTGCAGGACGTGCCGTCACATCCACGACGAACCGTCGTGAGTTTCCGTTGCAAAATACTTCAACTTTTGAGAATTTGGTTCAAGAAACGAGTTTCTGACCGACATGACGGAGGTGCAGGACGGACCGTCACAGAGGTGACGGGCCGTCACAGTTCACCTGAAATTTGGGGAGGTTGCGACGACCGGTGTGACGGACCGTCGCAAGCACGACGGCCCGTCACAGGTCACGCAGATCCCAGTCAGAATAGGATTTCTCCACACGTTTTAAGGGTCATTTTTGACTATTCTTTCCTTAATTATAAAGATTGAGGGTTAACATTAATAAGTTTAATTACTTAGGGGTTAAAAGAGGTAACCTTAAGTTAATTAGGGGGGTTATTGTCCTCTTTTATTCTTAATTATATGATAATTAGGGTAAAGAAAAGAGGGTTGGAAGAAGACAAAACAAAAGAAAAGAGAGAGGGGGATTGATCGATTGAGAGAGAGTCGAACAAGGGAAAAGGATATCAAAGCTTTGGAATTCTTGCTTGATCACTAGTCTTCGGTGGAGGTAGGTTATGGTTTTCATGCTACTTGTAGTAAACTCTTAATAGGGAATGATATGTGTTGATAGTATTATAAACCCTACTATGTGCTTAAATTGTATGCTTGCATGATTATGATTATGTGATTTTGATAAAACAAAGCATGATGAAACTATTGAATCCCAAATCTTGAAAGAAAACTTTAACCTATGATATTAATGATGATGCCTTGGTATAAAAGAAGGCTTGATGAATTAAAATAAGGGGATTGATGATGCCTTGGTATAGAGAAGGCTTGATGAATGGATAGAATGATGTTAGTGGATCGGAGTGTCACGTTCCGACACATAGTATTAGTGGATCGGAGTGTCACGTTCCGACACATAGTATTAGTGGGACGGGTGTCACGAACCAACACGTAGATATAGGGGATCGGAGTGTCACGTACCGACACATATAGGGGATCGGAGTGTCACATTCCGACACATATAGGGGATCGGGTGTCACGAACCGACACGTAGAATTAGGGGATCGGAGTGTCACGTACCGACACATGGTGGTAGGGGATCGGAGTGTCACGTACCGACACAAGAGGAAGAAAGATAATGAATCTTGAAAGATGATAATATACTCAACATAATGAACTTATTTCCCAAATGAGTATGGTATTGAGGCTTGAGTCCTCATGGATGAACTTGATGGTATTTATTGACGATTTTAATACTTGTTGTTGCTACATGTTGAGCTTATAGTTGATTTATAATATTACTTGATATATATTATCTTCTATTTGGAGTTGGCCGATGATATCTACTCAGTACTTGTGGTTGTACTGACCCCTTACTTTTATGTTTTCTTCTTTGTATTTGTGTAATGCAGCAAACGTTCCGTCAACTTCAACACAACAGTAATTCGAGCCAGTCTTCACTACCTTCGAAAAATTCAGGGTGAGCTAATGCGTCTAGCTTGGACTGGATCTTCTTCTTCAAGTCTTGATGCCTTGAACTTCCGGCATGGACTAGCTCTTTAGCTATTTTTGTTCTTAGACATTTTAGTTTAGTAATTTGAGGATAGATGTTCTTGTGATGATGACTTCCAGATTTTGGGGATAATAGTAATAGTTTTGAGTTGTTTTTATTAATGAGTTTAAGTCTTCCGCATTATTTTGTTGATATTGTATTAAAATGTTAAGGTTTTGATTGGTTGGTTCGCTCACATAGGAGGGTGAATGTGGGTGCCAGTCGCGTCCCCGATTTGGGTCGTGACAAACTTGGTATCAGAGCATTAGGTTCGTTGGTCTCATCACACAAGAACGAGTCTAGTAGAGTCTTAAGGAACGGTAGGGGGACGCCTTTACTTTTCTTTGAGGGGCTATAAGACTTTAGGAAAATTCCATTCTTTCATTCTTTCTTTCGTGCTACTACTTGAGTACAATTGGTATCTAGGTGATACAAATTGGTATCTGACCATCTTCACTCTATTTCGCAGATTGTTAGAACTAGAGCAACGAACGCACCAGCAGCAACAACGGAAAGACAGGAAACGACTGAACCAGCCACTGGGCCTGTGGCTCGAGGAAGAACCGCGGCAAGAGGCCGTGGAAGAGGTCGTGGGAGGACGTCCTCTAGAGGGAGAGGACGAGCCCCTAGCCCATCTGATACTAGGGCGGTGACACCTCCACCGACTGAGAAGGTAGTAAGAGAGGGTGAGGAAGGGGAAACTGAACAAGTGCAAAATGAGGAATTGCCACCCCAACCTACCCTAGAGATGATCAACCAGGTATTTGCTTATCTTAGCGGGTTATCCGACCAGGGTCAGGCTCCTCCAGTGGTTTCTGCACCAACACCTCCGGTTTCAGAGATACGACATGCGGCTACTATGGCTCCCCGCATGGATGCATCATTGGGAATACGCACAGTTCCATGACTGACTACTGGGCCTATTATGACAAATGATCAGCATGAACTTTTCAGTAAGTTCTTGAAATTGAAACCTCCAGTCTTCAAGGGTGCAGAATCTGAAGATGCTTATGATTTTCTGGTTGATTGTCATGAGCTACTACACAAGATGGGGATAGTAGAACGGTTTGGCGTTGAGTTCGTGAGCTATCAGTTCCAAGGGAACGCCAAAATGTTGTGGCGTTCACATGTTGAGTGTTAACCAACAGAGGCACCACCTATGACTTGGGAATCATTCTCTAGCTTGTTTATGGAGAAGTATATCCCAAGGACTTTGAGAGATAGGAAAAGGGATGAGTTCTTGGGTCTTGAACAGGGAAGGATGACGGTTAATGTATATGAGGCCAAATTCCGTGCATTATCCCGGTACGCCACCCAACTTTGTTTTAGTCCACAAGAACGGATCCGCCGTTTTGTGAAGGGGTTGAGGTCAGAATTGCGGATTTCAGCCTTACAGATAGTGGCAACGGCAACATCCTTCCAAGAGGTGGTAGACTTTGTGATAGAGGTGGAAGGAGTGAAACCAGATGATTTCACCACGACATCGACATCAAAAAGGTTTCGAAGGGGAGGTGAGTTTAATGGTTCTTATTCTAGAGGACAGAACTCCGGAGGTCACTCAGTTCGACCAATACAGTCTTCGCTACAGACTGTGGTTGGGGGTCCGCCTCAGAACGGTCAACACTACTCCGAGAGACCTATGCCGGACTCCAGAGAGTGCTATGGATGTGGGGAGATTGGACATATTAGGAGGAATTGTCCAAAACAGAGTTATAGAACCCCAATGGCTAGAGGTAGAGGTGGTCATGGTAGAGGCCGCTTTTCTGGAGGGCGCGGTGGCCGAGGTAATGGTGGTCACCAAAACGGCAAAGGTGAAGGGCAAACTGGAGCCACTACCACGCAACATGGTAGGGGCAACGGACAGACAAATAATGGGGCCCATTGCTACGCTTTCCCTGGGAGATCTGAAGCGGAGGCGTCTGATGCTGTTATCACAGGTAACCTTTTGATTTGTGATTTCATGGCTTCCATATTGTTTGATCCTGGATCCACGTTTTCATATGTATCTTCATCATTTACTAATGGTCTAAAATTACATTGTGAATTACTTGACATGCCTATTCGTGTTTCTACTCCGGTGGGTGAGTTGGTGATAGTTGAAAAGGTATATAGGTCTTGTTTGGTGAATTTTGTGGGGAGCAACACTTATGTAGATTTGGTTATTCTAGAAATGGGTGACTTTGATGTAATTTTGGGTATGACTTGGCTTTCTCCGAAGTTTGCAATTTTGGATTGTAATGCTAAAACTGTGACGTTAGCCAAGCCTGGGGCAGATCCGTTAGTGTGGGAGGGCAACTACACTTCCAATCCGGTGCGTATCATCTCCTTTCTTCGTGCTAAGAAAATGGTGAGTAAAGGGTGTTTAGCTTTCTTGGCACATCTCAAGGATGACACTACTCAAGTACCTTCGATTGAGTCAGTTTCGGTAGTCCGTGAGTTTTTGGATGTGTTCCCTGCAGATCTTCCTGGTATGCCACCAGATAGGGATATAGACTTCTGCATTGATTTGGAACCAGGTACTCGCCCCATTTCTATACCCCCTTATAGAATGGCTCCCGCGGAGTTAAGAGAGTTAAAAGCACAACTTCAAGAGTTGTTGAGCAAAGGCTTCATTAGACCAAGTGCATCTCCTTGGGGTGCTCCGGTGCTATTTGTGAAGAAGAAGGATGGGAGCTTCCGAATGTGCATAGATTACCGACAGTTGAACAAAGTAACTATTAAGAACAAGTACCCATTCCTCGCATTGATGACTTGTTCGATCAGTTACAAGGTGGTTGTGTCTTCTCGAAAATTGACTTGAGGTCCGGTTATCACCAATTGAAAATACGAGCAACGGATGTGCCAAAGACTGCCTTTCAGAACTAGGTATGGGCATTATGAATTTGTGGTAATGTCTTTTGGTCTTACGAATGCCCCTGCTGCCTTCATGAGCTTGATGAATGGGATTTTTAAGCCATATTTGGACCTCTTTGTGATCGTATTTATAGATGATATATTGGTATACTCTAAAAGTAAGAAGGAACATGAGGAGCATTTGAGAATGGTGTTAGAGTTGTTGAGGAAGAAAGAGCTTTATGCGAAATTCTCCAAGTGTGAGTTTTGGCTAGATTTAGTGTCCTTCTTGGGGCACGTGGTTTCTAAGGATGGAGTGATGGTGGATCCATCTAATATGAGACGGTGAAGAATTGGGTAAGACCTACAAACGTGTAAGAAATAAGGAGTTCCGTTGGGTTAGCTAGCTACTACCGCCTCTCTACGGATTGTCAGGGATTCTCTTCTATTCCTTCCCAATTGACGAACTTGACTAAGCAAAATGTTCCATTTGTATGGTCGGATGAGTGCGGGAAAGCTTTCAGAAACTCAAGACTTTGTTGACTACCGCGCCTATCCTTACCTTGCCAGTGGAAGGTAAGAAATTCATTTTTTATTGTGATGCATCCTATTCTGGGTTGGGTGCAGTGCTAATGCAAGAGAAAAATGTGATTGCTTATGCTTCGAGGCAATTAAAGGTGCATGAACGTAACTACCCGACCCATGATTTGGAGTTGGCCGCGGTAGTATTTGCACTAAAGCAATGGAGACACTATTTGTATGGGGTTAAGTGTGAGGTCTATACGGACCATCGTAGCCTACAGTACGTCTTTACTCCGAAAGATTTGAATTTGAGACAGAGGAGATGGATTGAACTACTGAAGGACTACGACATCACTATCTTGTATCATCCGGGAAAGGCGAATGTTGTGGCAGATGCCTTGAGTAGAAAGGCCGGAAGCATGGGAAGTCTAGCTCATTTGCAAGACTCTAGACGCCCATTGGCTAGAGAAGTGCAGATTTTGGCTAATGACCTTATGAGGTTAGAAATAAATGAGAAGGGAGGATTGTTAGCTTGTGTAGAGGCAAGATCTTCTTTCCTTGACCAGATCAAGGGAAAACAGTTTGATGATGAGAAACTAAGGCGAATTCGAGATAAAGTGTTGCAAGGAGAGGATAAGGAAGCAATAATTGATGAGGAAGGTGTTTTGAGGATCAAGGGAAGGGTATGTGTACCCCGCATCGATAATTTGATCACCACCATTCTGACAGAGGCTCATAGTTCCGGATATTCTATACATCCTGGTGCAACCAAGATGTATCGCGACCTAAAGCAACACTTCTGGTGGAGTAGAATGAAGCGTGATATTGTCGAGTTTGTTGCCAAATGTCCAAATTGTCAACAAGTAAAGTATGAACACCAGAGGCCCGGAGGAACACTTCAGAGAATGCCCATTCCTGAATGGAAGTGGGAGAGAATCGCGATGGACTTTGTGGTTGGTCTTCCAAAGACCTTGAGTAAGTATGACTCTATTTGGGTGATTGTTGATAGGTTAACTAAGTCCACTCATTTCATTCCGGTCAAGGTGACCTACAATGTAGAGAAGTTAGCCAAGATCTACATCTCAAAGATCGTTCGGTTGCATGGAGTTCCACTCTCCATCATATCGGATAGAGGTACGCAGTTTACTTCTAAGTTTTGGAGGACATTACATGCTGAATTAGGTACTAGGTTTGACCTTAGCACGGCATTTCACCCTCAGACCGATGGTCAGTCTGAGCGAACGATTCAAGCGTTGGAGGATATGCTTCGTGCATGTGTGATAGAGTTTGGTGGCCATTGGGATAGCTTTTTACCTTTGGCAGAGTTTTCATACAATAATAGCTATCACTCGAGTATTGACATGGCTCCATTTGAAGCATTGTATGGGAGGAGGTGTAGATCTCCCATTGGTTGGTTTGATGCCTTTGAAGTTAGACCTTGGGGGACTGATCTGTTGAGAGATTCTCTGGAGAAGGTGAAAGCTATTCAAGAAAAGCTTCACGACCCAAATCGGGGACGCGACTGGCACCCACATTTACCCTCCGATGTGAGCGAACCAACCCATCTAAACCTTAACATTTCAAGATATTTCAACAGAAAATAATGCGGAAGACTTAAACTCATTAATAAAAACAAATCAAAAACTATTATTATTATCCCCAAAATCTGGAAGTCATCACCACAAGAACATCTATCTCAAATCACTAAACTAAGAATGTCTAAAAAGCTAAAAACAAGTAAAAGCTAGTCCATGCCGGAAGTTCAAGGCATCAAGACTTGAAGAAGGAGACCCAGTCCAAGCTAGACGCATTAGCTCACCCTGAATTTCCGATGAAGTGAAGACTGGCTTGATCTACTGCTGATTCGAAGTTGACGGAACGTTTGCTGCATAACACAAATAACAAGAGGAAAACATAAAAGTAGGGGGTCAGTACAACCACACGTACTGAGAACCCCTTGACGAATCGGCGGTAGTAGCTAGCTAACCCCACAAAACTCCTTATTTCTGACACGTTTGTAGGTCTTACCCAATTCTTTACCGTCTCAATCTTAGATGGATCTACCATCACTCCATCCTTAGAAACCACGTGCCCCAAGAAGGACACTGAATCTAGCCAAAACTCACACTTGGAGAATTTCGCATACAGCTTTTTCTTTCTCAACAACTCTAACACCATTCTCAAATGCTCTTTATGTTCCTTCTTACTCTTGGAGTATATCAGTATATCATCAATAAACACAATCACAAAGAGATCCAAATATGGCTTGAAAATCCGTTCATCAAGCTCATGAAGGCAGCAGGGGCATTAGTGAGACCAAACGACATTACCACAAACACATAATGCCCATACCTAGTTCGAAAAGCAGTCTTTGGCATCCGTTGCTCGTATTTTCAGTTGGTGATAACCGGATCTCAAGTCAATCTTAGAGAAGACACAAGCACCTTGTAACTGATCGAACAAGTCATCAATGCGAGGGAGAGATACTTGTTCTTAATAGTTACATTGTTTATTTGTCTGTAGTCTATACACATCCTAAAACTCCCATCCTTCTTCTTTACAAACAAAACCGGAGCACCCAAGAGATGCACTTGGTCTAATGAAGCCCTTGCTCACAAACTCTTGAAGTTGAGCCTTTAACTCTCTTAATTCGGCGGGAGCCATTCTATACGGGGGTATAGAGATGGGGCGTGTGCCCGGTTCAAGATCGATACAGAAGTCATATCCCTATCTGTGGCAACCAGGAAGATCTGCAGGGAACACATCAAAAAATTCTCGAACTACCGAAACTGATTCAATTGAGGGTACTTGGATATAGTGTCCTTGAGATGTGCCAAGAAAG
>JAKWIY010001894.1:0-13981 GCA_027704805.1 Solanum corneliomulleri | reverse complement strand
GGAATGGGGATCTTGCCTCCACACAAGCTAACAATCCTCCCTTCTCATTTACTTCTAACCTCATAAGGCGTTAGCCAAAATCTGCACTTCTTTAGCAATGAGCGTCTAGAAGCTTGCAAATGAGCTAGACTTCCCATGCTTCCGCCTTTCTACTCAAAGCGTCTGCCACAACATTCGCCTTCCCGGATGATCAAAATGGTGATGTCATAGTCTTTCAGTAGTTCCATCCATCTCCTTTGTCTCAAGTTCAAATCTTTCTGAGTTAAAGACATACTGTAGACTACGATGATCCGTATAGATGTTCACACTTAACCCCATATAAATAATGCCTCATTGCTTTAATGCAACACTACTACCGCGGCCAATTCCAAGTCATGAGTTGGATAGTTACGTTCATGCACTTTTAATTGTCTTGAAGCATAAGCAATCACGTTCTTCTCTTGCATTAGCACTGCAACAAAACCCGAATAGGATGCATCACAATAAACAATGAAGTTCTTACCCTCTACCGGCAAGGTGAGGATAGGTGGCGGTAGTCAAACAAAGTCTTAAGCTTCTGAAAGCTTTCCTCACATTCATCTGACCATACAAAGGAACATTCTGCTTAGTCAAGTTCGTCAATGAGAAGCAATTGAAGAGAATCCCTTGACAAAAGCAGCGGTAGTAGCTAGCTAACCCAACAAAGCTTCTTATTTCTGACAAATTATTTGGTCTTACCCAATTCTTCACTGTCTCAATCTTTGAAGGATCCACATTACTCCCTCCTTAGAACTACATGCCCCAGAAGGACACTGCATCTAGCCAAAACTCACACTTAGAGAACTTGGCATAAAGCTTTTTCTCCCTCAATATTCCAATACAAACTCTCAAATGCTCTTCATGTTCCTTCTTGCTCTTTGAGTATACGTTGCCCGTATTTTCAATTGATGATAACCGGATCTCAAGTCAATCTTAGAGAAGACACAAGCACCCTTGTAACTGATCGAACAAGTCATCAATGCGAGCGAAGAGGGTACTTGTTCTTAATAGTTACCTTGTTCAACTGCCGGTAGTCTATGCACATCCGAAAAACTCCATCCTTCTTCTTTACAAACAAACCGGAGCACCCCAAGGAGATGCACTTGGTCAAATCGAAGCCTTGCTCAAAACATCTAGTTGAGCCTTTAACTCTCTAATTCGGAGGGAGCCTGTCACGACCCAAATCGGGGACGCGACTGGCACCCACATTCACCCTCCTATGTGAGCGAACCAACCAATCTAAACCTTAACATTTCAATTTATAATAACAGAAATTAGTGCGGAAGACTTAAACTCATAAATAAAACGATTCAAAACTATTATTAATATCCCAAAAATCTGGAAGTCATCATCACAAGAACATCTATCTCAAATTACTAAACTAGGAATGTCTAAGAACAAAAATAACTAAAAAGCTAGTCCATGCCGGAAGTTCAAGGCATCAAGACATGAAGAAGAAGACCCAGTCAAAGCTAGACGCATTAGCGCACCCTGAATTTCCGATGAAGTGAAGACTGGCTAGATCTACTGTTGAGTTGAAGTTGACGGAACGTTTGCTGCATTACACAAATAACAAAGAAGAAAAAACATAAAAGTAGGGGGTCAGTACAACCACAAGTACTGAGTAGATATCATCGGCCAACTCAAAATAGGGAACAGTATATATCAATAATAATGTAAATCAACTACAATACTCAACATGTAGCAATAAAAGTATTAATTCATCAATAAATACAACCGAGTTCACACATGAGGACTCAAGCCTCAGTACCATACTCATTTGGGAATTAAGTTCGTTAGATTGAGTATATTCATCATCTTTCAAGATTCATTATCTCTTCTTCCTCTTGTGTCGGTACGTGACACTCTGATCCCTATCACTATGTGTCGGTACGTGACACTCGATCCCCTAATTCTACGTGTCGGTTCGTGACACCCGATCCCCTATATGTGTCGGTACGTGACACTCCGATCCACTATATGTGTCGGAACGTGACACTCCGATCCCCTATATGTGTCGGTACGTGACACTCCGATCCCCTATATGTGTCGGAACGTGACACTCCGATCCCCTATATGTGTCGGTACGTGACACTCCGATCCCCTAATTCTACGTGTCGGAACGTGACACTCCGATCCACTAATCTCATTCTATCCGTTCATCAAGCCTTCTCTATACCAAGGCATCATCAATCCCATTACTTTAATTCATCAAGTCTTCTTTTATACCAAGGCATCATCATTAATATCATAGATTAAAGTTTCTTTCAAGATTTGGGATTCAATAGCTTCATCATGCTTTGTTTTATCAAAATCACATAATCATAATCATGCAAGCATACAATTTAAGCATATAGTAGGGTTTACAATACTATCAACACATATCACTCACTATTAAGAGTTTACTACAAATAGCATGAAAAAAACAAAACCTACCTCCACCGAAGAAGAATTGGAATCAACAAGCAATTTCCAAGCTTTGATATTCTCCTCAACCAATTCGATCGATCAATACTCTCTCTCTCTCTCTGTTCTTTCTCTTTTGTTTTATTCGAACCCTCTTTCTTTACCCTAATTATCATATAATTAAGAATAAAAGAGGACAATAGAACCCACTAATTAACTTAGGGTTACCTCTTTTAACCCCAAGTAATTAGACTTATTAATATTAACCCTCAATCTTTTAATTAGGAAAGAATAGTCCAAAACGACCCTTAAAACGTGTAGAGGAATCCTATTCTGACTGGGATCTGTTGCGACGACTGTGACGGGCCGTCGTGCCTGCGACGGTCCGTCATGATGGTCGTCGCAGCCTCCCAAAGTCCAGGTGAACTGCGACGGCCGTCACACCAGTGACGGTCCGTTCTGCACCTCCGTCCTGACGGTCAGAAACTCGTTTTTGTACCAAATTCTCAAAAGTTGAAGTGTTTTGCAACGGGAACTCACGACGGGTCGTTCGTCGTGGATGTGACGGCACGTCCTGCAGGTCCATCACAATTTACAGAGAGTCGATTTTCAGTATCCAATTTCAGAATTCTAAGTGTCATGGAACGAAACCTGCTCGACGGGCCGTCGTGACCACGACGGTCCGTCGTTACATCCGTGCTCGTCCCAGCCAGTTTTTCCAGAAATAAAATCTGTTGCTCAAAACGACTAAACAGGTCGTTACAATAGATACCAATTTACCCATCGTTCGTCCCCGAACGATCAAAATAAGAAAAACAATGGCGAAAAGGAGTACCTGAATCTGTAAACAGATGTGGGTATATTTTCTTGCATATCTGCCTCCTTCTCCCAAGTAGCTTCTTCAACCGGTCGATTCTTCCATTGGACCTTGATGATGCATTTCTCTCGACCTCAACTTGCGAACCACTCTATCTAAAATAGCAACTGTTCCTCCATAAGTCAATCTCATAAACAAAACTGAATCCAACGGATAATGTAGTTTCCATCTCCGTGGTATCTCTTCAACATGGACACATGAAACACCGGATGCACTCCGGACAGCCTGGGGGCAAGGCTAATTCATAAGCCACCTCCCCTATTCGCTTAAGCACTTCAAATGGTCCAATATACCTTGGACTTAACTTACCTCTTTTACCAAACCGCATCACCCTTCATGGGGTGAAACCTTCAACAAGACTTGTCACCTTCCATGAACTCTAAATCTCTAACCTTTCGGTCTGCATACTCCTTTTGTCTACTTTGCGCCGCTAGAAGCTTTCTTGAATAGCTTTCACCTTCTCCGTAGAATCTCTCAACAGATCAGTCCCCCAAGGTCTAACCTCAAATGCATCGAACCACCCAATGGGAGATCTACACCTCCTCCCATACAATGCTTCAAATGGAGCCATATCAATACTGTAGTGATAGCTATTATTGTATGAAAACTCTGCCAAAGGTAAGAAGCTATCCAATGGCCACCAAATTCTATCACACAAGCACGAAGCATATCCTCTAACACTTGAATCGTTCGCTCAGACTGACCATCAGTCTGAGGGTGAAACGCAGTACTAAGGTCCAACCTAGTACCTAATTCAGCATGTAATGTCCTCCAAACTTAGAAGTAAACTGCGTACCTCTATTGATATGATGGAGAGTGGAACTCCATGCAACCGAACGATCTCTGAGATGTAGATCTTGGCAACTTCTCTGCATTGTAGGTCACCTTGACAGGAAATGAAGTGAGCAGACTTAGTTAACCTATAAACAATCACCCAAATCGAGTCATACTTACCCAATGTCTGGAAGACCAACCACGAAATCCATCGCGATTCTCTCCCACTTCCATTCAGGATGGGCATTCTCTGAAGTGTTCCTCCGGGCCTCTGGTGTTATACTTTACTTGTTGACAATTTGGACATTTGGCAACAAACTCAACAATTTCACGCTTCATTCTACTCCACCAGAAGTGTTGCTTAGGTGCCGATACATCTTGGTTGCACCAGGATGTATAGAATATCCGGAACTATGGACTCTGTTAGAATAGTGGTGATCAAATCATCGATGAGGCGGGTACACATTACCCTTCCCTTAATTCTCAACACACTTCCTCATCGATTGTTCTTTTTAGCCTCTCCTTGCAACACTTTACCTCGAATCCGGATCAATTTCTCATCATCAAACTGCTTCCCCTTAATCTTGTCGAGGAAGGAGGATCTTGCCTCCACACAAGCTAACAATCCTCCCTACTCATTTACTTCTAACCTCATAAGGTTATTAGCAAAAATCTGCACTTCTCTAGCCAATGGGCGTCTAGAAGCTTGCAAATGAGCTAGACTTCCCATGCTTCCCGCCTTTCTACTCAAGGCATCTGCCACAACATTCGCCTTCCCCGGATGATACAAAACAGTGATGTCGTAGTCCTTCAGTAGTTCCATCCATCTCCTTTGTCTCAAGTTCAAATCTTTCTGAGTAAAGACATACTGTAGACTACGATGATCCGTATAGATTTCACACTTGACCCCATATAAATAGTGCCTCCATTGCTTCAATGCAAATACTACCGCGGCCAATTCCAAGTCATGAGTTGGATAGTTACGTTCATGCACTTTTAATTGTCTTGAAGCATAAGCAATCACGTTCTTCTCTTGCATTAGCACTGCACCCAAACCCGAATAGGATGCATCACAATAAACAATGAAGTTCTTACCCTCTACCGGCAAGGTGAGGATAGGTGCGGTAGTAAACAAAGTCTTAAGCTTCTGAAAGCTTTCCTCACATTAATCCGACCATACAAATGGAACATTCTGCTTAGTCAAGTTCGTCAATTGGGAAGCGATAGAAGAGAATCCCTTGACAAAGCGGCGGTAGTAGCTAGCTAACCCAACAAAACTCCGTATTTCTGACACATTAGTGGGTCTTACCCAATTATTCACTGTTTCAATCTTAGAAGGATCTACCATCAATCCTTCCTTGGAAACCACATGCCCCAAGAAGGACACGACATCTAGCCAAAACTCGCACTTAGAGAACTTGGCATAAAGCTTTCTCTCCCTCAACATTTCCAATACAATTCTCAAATGCTCCTCATGTTCCTCCCTACTTTTAGAATATACCAGTATATCATCTATAAATACGATCACAAAGAGATCCAAATACGGCTTAAAGATCCCATTTATCAAGCTCATGAAAGCAGCGGGGGCATTTGTAAGGCCAAAGGACATCACTACAAATTCATAATGCCCATACCTAGTCCGAAAAGCAGTCTTTGGCACATCCGTTGCGCGTATTTTCAATTGGTGATAACCGGACCTCAAGTCTATTTTTGAGAAGACACAAGCACCTTGTAACTGATCGAACAAGTCATCAATGTGAGGAATGGGGTACTTGTTCTTAATAGTTACTTTGTTCAACTGTCGGTAATCTATGCACATTCGAAAGCTCCCATCCTTCTTCTTTACAAACAAGACCGGAGCACCCCAAGGAGATGCACTTGGTCTAATGAAGCCTTTGCTCAACAACTCTTGAAGTTGTGCCTTTAACTCTCTTAACTCTGCGGGAGCCATTCTATAAGGGGGTATAGAAATGGGGCGAGTACCTGGTTCCAAATAAGCAGAAGTCTATATCCCTATCTGGTGGCACACCAGGAAGATCTGCAGGGAACACATCCAAAAACTCACGGACTACCGAAACTGACTCAATCGAAGGTACTTGAGCAGGTGTCATCCTTGAGATGTGCCAAGAAAGCTAGACCCCTTTACTCACCATTTTTTTAGCACGAATAAAGGAGATGATACGCACCGGATTGGAAGTGTAGTCGCCCCTCCCACACTAACGGATCTGCCCCAGGCTTGGCTAACGTCACAGTTTTAGCATTACAATCCAAAATCGCAAAATTCGGAGAAAGCAAGAAAGTCATACCCAGAATTACATCAAAGTCACCCATTTCTAGAATAACCAAATCTACATAAGTGTTGCCCCCACAAATTCACCCCAACAAGACCTATATACCTTTTCAACTATCACCGACTCACCCACTGGAGTAGAAACACGAATAGGTATGTCAAGTAATTCACAATGTAATTTTAGACCATTAGCAAATGATGAGGATACAGATGAAAACGTGGATCCAGGATCAAACAATACGGAAGCCATGAAATCACAAATCAAAAGGTTACCTGTGATGACAGTATCTGATGCCTCCGCTTCAGATCTCCCAGGGAAAGAGTAGCAATGGGCCCCATTATTTGTCTGTCCGTTGCCCCTACCATGTTGCGTAGTAGTGGCTCCGTTTTGCCCATCACCCATACCGTTTTGGTGACCACCATAACCTCGACCACCACGTCCTCCAGAAAAGCGGCCTCTACCATGACCACCTCTACCTCTAGCTATCGGGGGTCTGTAACTCTGTTTTGGACAATTCCTCCTAATATGTCCAATCTCCCCACATCCATAGCACTCTCTGGAGTCAGACATAGGTCTCTCGGAGTAGTGTTGACCGTTCTGAGGTGGATCCCCAACTACAGTCTGTAGTGAAGACTAAATTGGTCGAACTGAGTGACCTCCGGAGTTCTGTCCTCTAGAGTAAGAACCATTAAACTCACCTCCCCTTCTAAAACTTTTTGATGTCGGTGTCGTGGTGAAGTCATCTGGTTTCACTCCTTCCACCTCTATCACAAAGTCTACCACCTCTTGGAAGGATGTTGCCGTTGCCGCTATCTGTAATGCTGAAATCCGCAATTCTGACCTCAACCCCTTCACAAAACGGTGGATCCGTTCTTGTGGACTGAAACAGAGTTGGGTGGCATATCTAGATAGTGCGTGAAACTTAGCCTCGTATGCATTAACCATCATTCTACCTTGCTCTAGACTCAAGAACTCATCCCTCTTCCTATCCCTCAAAGTCCGGGGGATATACTTTTCCATGAACAAACTAGAGAATGATTCCCAAGTCATAGGTGGTGCCTCTGTTGGTTGACACTCAACATGTGACCGCCACCACATTTTGGCGTTCCCTTGAAACTGATAGCTTACGAACTCAACGCCCAACCGTTCTACTATCCCCATCTTGTGTAGTAGCTCATGACAATCAACCAGAAAATCGTAGGCATCCTCTGATTCTGCGCCCTTAAAGACTGGAGGTTTCAATTTCAAGAACTTACTGAAAAGTTCATGCTGGTCATTTGTCATAATAGGCCCGTAGTCAGACGTGTGGAAATGTGCCTATCCCCAATGTTGCATCCATGCGGGGAGCCATAGTAGCCGCATGTCGTATCTCTGAAACGGGGGTGTTGGTGCAGAAACCACTGGAGGTGCCTGACCGTGATCAGATAACCCGCTCAGATAAGCAAGAACCTGATTGATCATCTCTGGGGTATGTGGGGTGGCATTTCCTCATTTTGCACTTGTTCATTCTCCCCTTCCTCACCCTCTCTTATCACCTCCTCGGTCGGTGGAGGAGTCACTGCCCTAGCATCAGATGGGCTAGGTGCTCGTCCTCTTCCTCTAGAGGACGTCCTCCCACGACCTCTACCACGGCCTATTGCCGCTGCTCTTCCTCGAGCCACAGCCCCAGTTGCTGGCTCAGATGTTTTCTTGCTGTGCCGTTGTTGCTGCTGGTGCGGTCGTTGCTCTAGTTCTAACCATCTGCGAAATAGAGTGAAGATGGTCAGATACCAATTCGTATCGCCTAGATACCAATTGGACTCAAGTAGTAGCACGAAAGAAAGAATGAAAGAGTGAAGTTTCCTAAAGTCTTATAGCCTCTCAGGAAAAGTAAAGGCGTCCCCCTACCGTTCCTTAAGACTCTACTAGACCTTTCTTGTGTGATGAGACAACGAACCTAATGCTCTGATACCAAGTTTGTCACGACCCAAATCGGGGACGCGATGGCACCCACATTCACCCTCCTATGTGAGGGAACCAACCAATCTAAACCTAACATTTCAATTTATAATAACAGAAATTAGTGCGGAAGACTTAAACTCATAAATAAAACGATTCAAAACTATTATTAATATCCCCAAAATCTGGAAGTCATCATCACAAGAACATCTATCTCAAATTACTAAACTAGGAATGTCTAAGAACAAAAATAACTAAAAAGCTAGTCCCATGCCGGAAGTTCAAGGCATCAAGACTTGAAGAAGAAGACCCAGTCCAAGATAGACGCATTAGCTCCCCTGAATTTCCGATGAAGTGAAGACTGGCTAGATCTACTGTTGAGTTGAAGTTGACGGAACGTTTGCTGCATTACACAAATAACAAAGAAGAAAACATAAAAGTAGGGGGTCAGTACAACCCAAGTACTGAGTAGATATCATCGGCCACTTCAAAATAGGGAACAATATATATCAATAATAATGTAAATCAACTACAAATACTCAACATGTAGCAATAAAAGTATTAATTCATCAATAAATACAACCGAGTTCAACATGAGGACTCAAGCCTAAGTACCATACTCATTTGGGAATTAGTTCGTTAGATTGAGTATATTCATCATCTTTCAAGATTCATTATCTTTCTCCTCTGTGTCGGTACGTGACACTCCGATCCCCTATCACTATGTGTCGGTACGTGACACTCCGACCTACCCCTAAGTCATACGTGTCAGATCGTGACACCCGATCCCCTATATGTGTCGGTACGTGACACTCCGATCCCCTATATGTGTCGGAACGTGACACTCTGATCCCCTATATGTGTCGGTACATGACACTCCGATCCCCTATATGTGACGGAACGTGACACTCCGATCCCCTATATGTGTCGGTACGTGACACTCCGATCCCCTAATTCTACGTGTTGGAACGTGACACTCCGATCCACTAATCTCATTCTATCCGTTCATCAAGCCTTCTCTATACCATGGCATCATAAATCCCATTACTTTAATTCATCAAGCCTTCTTTTATACCAAGGCATCATCATTAATATCATGGATTAAAGTTTCTTTCAAGATTTGGGATTCAATAGCTTCATCATGCTTTGTTTTATCAAAATCACATAATCATAATCATGCAAGCATACAATTTAAGCATATAGTAGGGTTTACAATACTACAACACATATCACTCACTATAAGAGTTTACTACAAATAGCATGAAAACCATAACCTACCTCCACCGAAGAATTGGAATCAACAAGCAATTCCCAAGCTTGATATTCTCCTCAACCATTCGATCGATCAATCCTCTCTCTCTCTGTTCTTTCTCTTTGTTTTATTAAAACCCTCTTCCTTTACCCTAATTATCATATAATTAAGAATAAAAGTAGAAGAATAGAAACCCACTAATTAACTTAGGGTTACCTCTTTTAACCCCCAAGTAATTAGACTTATTAATATTAACCCTCAATCTTTGTAATTAAGGAAAGAAAGATAGTCTAAAACGACCCTTAAACGTGTAGAGGAATCCTATTCTGACTGGGATCTGCGCGACCTGTGACGGGCCGTCGTGCTGCGACGATCCGTCAGGATGGTCTTCGCAGCCTCCCAAAGTCCAGGTGAACTGCGACGGCCCGTCACACCACTGACGGTCCGTTCTGCACCTCCGTCCTGACGGTCAGAAACTCGTTTCTTGTACCAAATTCTCAAAAGTTGAAGTGTTTTGCAACGGGAACTCACAACGGTTCATCGTGGATGTGACGGCACGTCCTGCAGGTCTGTCACAATTTACAGAGAGTCGATTTTCAGTATCCAATTTCAGAATTCTAAGTGTCATGGAACGAAACCTCCTCGACGGGCCGTCGTGACCACGACGGTCCGTCGTTACATCCGTCGTCCCAGCCAGTTTTTCCAGAAATAAAATCTGTTGCTCAAAACGACTAAACAGGTCGTTACAATTCTATACGGGGGTATAGAAATGGGGCTTGTGCCCGGTTCAAGATCGATACAGAAGTCAATATCCCTATCTAGTGGCATACCAGGAAGATCTGCAGGGAACACATCCAAAAACTCGCGGACTACCGAAACCGACTCAATCGAAGGTACTTGGGTAGTGTCATCCCTAAGATGTGCCAAGAAAGCCAAACACCCTTTACTAACAATTTCTTTAGCCACAAAGAAAGGATATGATACGCACGGATTGGAGGTGTAGTCACCCTCCCACACTAAAGGATTTTGTCCAGGCTTGGCTAACGTCACAGTTTAGCATTACAATCCAAGATCGCAAAATTTGGAGAAAGCCAAGTCATACCCAAAATTACATCAAAGTCACCCATTTCTAAAATAACCAAATCTACATAAGTGTTACTCCCCACAAAGTTCCCAAACAAGAACCTATATACCTTTTAAACTACACAGACTCACCACCGGAGTAGAAACACGAATAGGCATATCAAGTAATTCACAATGTAAATTTAGACCATTAGCAAATGATGAAGATACAATGAAAACGTGGAGCCAGGGTCAAACAATACGGAAGCCATGCAATCACAAACTAGAAGATTACCTGTGATAACAGCATCAGATGTCTCCGCCTCCGATCTCCCAGGGAAAGATAACAATGGGCCCTTTCGTTGGTTTGCCCGTTGCCCCTACCATGTTGTGTCGTAGTGGCTCCAATTTGCCCATCACCTCTGCCGTTGTGGTGACCACCATTACCTCGAACCACCACGTCCTCCAGAAAAACAGCCTCTACCATGACAACCCCTACCTCTAGCTAGTGGGGTTTGTAACTCTGGTTTGGACAATACCTCTTAATGTGTCCAACCTCCCCACATCCATAACACTCTCGGGGTTCATGCATAGGTCTCTCAGTCGGAGTAGTAGTGTGTTGACCGTTCTGAGGTGGACCCCAAACTACAGTCTGTGTGTGAAGACTGAATTGGTCGACTTGAGTAACCTCCGAGCTCTGTCCTCAGAGTGAGAACCATTAACTCACCTCCCTTCGAAACCTTTTTGATGTCGATGTCATGGTGAAGTCATCTGGCTTCACCCTTCCACCTCTATCACAAAGTCTACCACCTCTTGGAAGGATGTTGCCGTAGCCGCTACCTGTAAGGCTGAAATCCGCAATTCTGATCTGACCCCCTTCACAAAACGGCGAATCCGCTCTTGTGGACTGAAACAAAGTTGGGTGGCATACTGATATAAAGCACGAAACTTAGCCTCATATGCGTTAACCGTCATCCTACCTTGCTCGAGACTCAAGAACTCATCCCTTTTTCTATCTCTCAAAGTCCTTGGGATATACTTTTCCATAATAAACAGGGTAGAGAATGATTCCCAAGTCATAGGTGGTGCCTCTGTTGGTTGACACTCAACATGTGACCGCCACCACATTTTGGCGTTCCCTTGAAACTGATAGCTTACGAACTCAACGCCAACCGTTTCTACTATACCCATCTTGTGTAGTAGCTCATGACAATCAACAAGAAAATCGTAGGCATCCTCTGATTCTGCGCCCTTAAAGACTGGAGGTTTCAATTTAAGAACTTACAAAAAAGTTCATGCTGATCATTTGTCATAATAGGCCCAGTAGTCAGACGTGGAAATGTGCATATTCCCAATGATATATCCATGCGGGGAGCCATAGTAGCCGCATGTCGTATCTCTGAAACCGGAGGTGTTGGTGCAGAAACCACTGGAGGTGCCTGACCCTGATCAGATAACCCGCTAAGATAAGCAAGAATCTGATTGATCATCTCTGGGGTAGGTTGGGGTGGCATTCCTCATTCTGTTCTTGTTCAGTTTCCCCTTCCTCACCCTCTCTTAACCCCCTCAGCGGTGGTAGGAGGAGTCTCTGCCCTAGCATCAGGTGGACTAGGTGCTCGTCCTCTTCCTCTAGAGGACGTCCTCCCACGACCTCTACCGCGGCCTCTTGCCACTGTTCTTCCTCGAGCCACAGCCCCAGTGGCTGGCTCAGTCGTTTCTTGTCGTGTCGTTGTTGTTGCTGGTGCGGTCGTTGCTCTAGTTCTAACCATCTGCGAAATAGAGTGAAGATGGTCAGATACGAATTCGTATCGCCCAGATACCAATTGGACTCAAGTAGTAGCACGAAGGAAAGAATGAAAGAGTGAAATTTTCCTAAAGTCTTATAGCCTCTCAAGGAAAAGTAAAGGCGTCCCCCTACCGTTCCTTAAGACTCTACTAGACCTGTTCTTGTGTGATGAGACCAACGAACCTAATGCTCTGATACCAAGTTTGTCACGACCCAAATCGGGGCCGCGACTGGCACCCACATTTACCCTCTATGTGAGTGAACCAACCCATCTAACCCTTAACATTCAAGATATATCAACAGAAAATAATGCGGAAGACTTAAAATCATTTATAAAACAATTCAAAACTATTATTATTATCCCCAAAATCTGGAAGTCATCATCACAAGAACATCTATTTCAAATTACTAAACTAAGAATGTCTAAGGACTAAAAATACATAAAAGCTAGTCATGCGGGAAGCCGGAGCAGTTCAAGGCATCAAGACTTGAAGAAGAGATCCAGTCCAAGCTAGACGCATTAGCTCACCCTGAATTTTCCGAAGATAGCGAAGACTGGCTAGATCTACTGTTGAGTTGAAGTTGATGGAACGTTTGCTGCATTACACAAATAACAAAGAAGACAAATAAAGTAGGGGGTCAGTACAACAAAAAGTACTGAGTAGATATCATCGGCAACTCAAAACAGGGAACAGTATATATCAATAATAATGCAAATCAACTACAATACTCAACATGTAGCAATAACAACATGAATTCATCAATAAATACAACCGAGTTCACACATGAGGACTCAAGCCTCAATACCATACTCATTGGGAATTAAGTTCATTAGATTGAGTATATTCATTATCTTTCAAGATTCATTATCTTCTTTCTCTTGTGTCGGTACGTGGACACTCCGCTCCTCTATTTCTATCCTGGTGCCAGAACGTGGCACTCCGATCCTCATTCATTCTATCCTAGTATCGGAACGTGGCACCCGATCCATTTACTATCCTGGTGTCGGAACGTGACACTCCGATCCTCATATTCATTCTATCCTGGTATCGGAACGTGGCACCCATCCATATTATCCTGGTGTCGGAACGTGACACTCCGATCCTCATATTCATTCTATCCTGGTACCGGAACGTGGCACCCGATCCATTCTATCTGGTGTCGAACGTGAGGACACTCCGATCCTCATATTCATTCTATCCTGGTACCGGAACGTGGCACCCAATCCATATTCTATCCTGGTGTCGGAACGTGACACTCCGATCCTCATATTCATTCTATCCTGGTAACGGAACGTGGCACGCGATCCTCTAATTCATCAAGCCTTCTTTCATACTACGGCATCATCAATCTCATTATATAATTTATCAAGCCTTCTTTTACACTAAGGCATCATCATCAACAAGTAAATTAGGGTTTCTTTTAAGATTTGGGATTCAAACTTCATCATGCTCATATAATCACATATATATACATCATATTCATACAAGCTTACAATTAAGCACATAGTAGGGTTTACAATACTACCAACACATAGCATTCACTATTAAGAGTTTACTACAAGTAGCATGAAAACA
>JAKWIY010001893.1:0-13945 GCA_027704805.1 Solanum corneliomulleri | reverse complement strand
CCCTGGATTGCATATAGGGCACAATAACCCCTATCATTTTTTTTATGTCTTCACAGGGCACAATAACCCCTGGTTGCATATAGGGAACAACAACCCTATTTTATTTTTCAATGTCTTCACAGGGCACAAATAACCTCTGGATTGCATATAGGGCACAATAACCCCTATCATTTTTTTGTCTTCACAGGGCACAATAACCCTTGGATTGCATATAGGGCATAATAACCCTTATCATTTTTTATTTTTTTTTGTCTTTACAGGGCACAATAACCCCTGGTTGCATATAGGGCACAATAATCCCTATTTTATTTTTCATGTCTTCACAGGGCACAATAACCCCTGGTTGCAATATAGGGCACAATAACCCCTATTTATTTTTCATGTGTCTCACGGGCACAATAACCCTGGGTTGCATATAGGGCACAATAACCCCTATTTATTTTTATGTCTTCACAGGGCACAATAACCCCTGATTGCAATTTGGGTACAAAACTCACTTGCGTCTATTTTTTTTACATTTTGTAATAGGCTACAAAAATATTATTTTTATATTAGAAACTTCTAAGCTTCATCAATAACTCACAAAATTCCTAGTGCAAAAACTAGTATAAAATTTTGTTTTGTGGCAGGTTTCTACATAGTACAAAACAATTTGCAGTTATTCAAAATAAAAAGAATTCATCCTTTCAAGAAAATAAGATTTCAAGAATATCATGCGGGAGAACGTCAGTAGCTGAAGTCAAGTCATGAAGTTTAAGTCTTAAACTCAGAAGTCCAGAGCAAAGTTCGGAATAGATGAACCTACCCAAAGAGGTTGAAGGGATATCTGAGAATCCAAAATGAAGACTTAGCACTATCGGAATAGATAGAATTTCATATCTTTCCTTCGGCATTTTTTTTTATGTAATAGCTGGAGCTACGAACCGGAATCTCGACAAAACCTCACTCGACTACCTAACTCATTGGAACTACGCCTGACTTCTTATCATCTCAACATAGGATAAGTAGTTTTTAAAAGTTGGACACAGTCAAACCTCTTCTCTACTATAAATTTTTCACATAAATATTTCAGTAAAAAATTAGTCACATTGTTCACGTCTTTGCAAGAAAACTCTTCATGTTTCAAGCAAAGAGGGGCATACTGTGAACACCTAATTTTTTACAAAATATAAAGAGTCAAACCACCAATTTTTTTAAAAAAGGTTATATTTAAAATAAAATAAAATAATAATAATAAATGTAAATTAAAAAAATAATAAGATCAATTATAGTTAATAATAAAATTGATAAATAGAAGTTGGAATTTAAGTTATTTGTTAATTATCTAGTTTAAAATAATAATAATATAGAAAAATATTCTGAAAATGTATAGAAAAAGAAAAAGAAAGAGGAGTCCTAAAGATTTCAAATTGTTTACCTTTATCCTAATTATTCCCAACTTTCTAACTTATTTTACTAAAAGGTCTCATCCCATTAATTTTGATTTTTTTTTCTTCTTCTTTTGGACGTTCCTTTTGATTTTTTTTAAACATTTTTTTTATTTTTTATTTTGTTAATTTTCTATTATTATTATTTATTTATTTTAAATCCTTATCTCAACCCCAATTCCCTCAACAATTTTTGAAATTTAATCCTAATCCAACTCCATTACTATCCTTTTAATTAGCACCTTACTCTCAACCAAAGATATATAAAAACATGTTCAGTTGAGAAGAAAAAAAAAGGGAGAGATGTAAAAAGAGGAGGAGAAAATACAGAAATACACAGATATAGAGATACAGAGAAAAACAGAAATATATAGAGCAAAACACAAAGAGAAGAAAAGTGAGTCATTCTTTTGAGAATTAGGTCAGAGTTAGAGTTTTTGTGTCGTGGTTCCAAATTCGTGGCGCAAATCAGTAGATATAGAAGTTATTTTCTGTGATATCCATCTTCGCAGCGAGGTAAATTCTAAACTCTCGCATTATTTAATGTAATATTGTATGAAAATTGAATCTAATAATATGAAGTTCTTTAAATAGTATGTTATTATTATATAATATCAATCAGTAATGCATGTGTTATGATTTTTTCTCTAGTGTTAATCTGCTAACAAAAATAATATAAAAGATGTATCATACATTTTTCATTTTTATTTTTGCATTATTATTAGTGTCTGTTATTTTTTTGATGCAATTTATATTAAAATTTATTTTGTGATATTTAATAGAAAATGTTTTTTTCTGGAGCTTAGTTTTTCACTAAAAAAATAAAATAAAATTTATAAACTTGTTAGATTAGGATGTAAACTAAAATTTTAATTGATTAGTAATTTAAAAACTTATGTGTAATACGTTTCAAATTTTTTAACACATTATTTGGATTAAAAATTATCTTTAGAATAAGTATAAGATAGTTATCTAATTCGAATTATTAAGTTTATCATTGAGAGAATATATAAATATTATTCAGAGTCATAACTAAAATTAAAAATAATGAGAAAGAGTAATTAAAAAAAACCATAAGAATTAAAAAAAAACAAAAGAAGAAAGCATTAAAAAAATATCAGAATTTTTTTAAAGAAAAAAACAGAAACAGGAAATAAATAAAAAAAAAACAAAAAACGTGAAAATCAAAAAAAAAAAAAAAAAGAAGAAGAGAAAAGTAGAATGAAAATAAAAAATAAAATATAAAACTAATAAAAACAAAAAGTAGATATAGAAAAAAAATGAAGAAGAACGTTAAAAAAAAAAAGTAACAAAAATTATTTTTTTTTAAGGGAGAAGAAGACAAAATCTATAAAATAATAATAAAATAAAAATAATGATAAAATAAAATTAAAAAAAAAGAGAAACAAATTTTACAGAAAACAAAATTTAAAAAAAGGAAAATTAAAAAATGAAAAAATACAAATATAAAATTAAAAAAAAGCAAGACGATTTAAAAATAAATAAATAAAAGAGTAACAAAATTTTTACAAAAGAATTTGAAAAAAAAAAGAGATAAAAAATCTATAAACTAATAATAAAAACAAAAATAATGATAAAATAAAATTAAAAAGAAAAAAGAGAGAGAGAGAAACAAATTTACAGAAAACAAAACAAAAAAGATAAATATATAAAATCTAAAAAATAATAAAAACGTGTAGAAAAAAAAAAGATAAAAAAAATAAAATTCCTAATCTATTTAGGATTTCTTGATAAAAACCAACTTCAAATCTTATAAAATTTTATTTTTCTATTTTTAATTTAAAATAAATAAATAAATATATAATCCTAAATTAAGTTGAACTCTGAATATCTATTCCTACACAAACTCTAATTCTTAAGAACCAGATATATTCTACTTATAATAACATTAAAAATTAAAAACATACAAATATAAGCAGATAAAGATATACGAATGTTCAACTTTAAAATTAATGAACGCACAACAAAAAAAATGAAGAAAGACCATTTAAAATAAATAAACCAGTTTAAAATAAGTTTAGAATAAATCTGAAAATAAATAACAATTTTATTATTAAGTTAAATAATACAGTGTCCAAAAATTAAGTTAAGTCATACTAAAATCAATAAAGCGACCGTGCTAGAACCACGGGACTCGAGGGTGCCTAACACCTCCCCTCGGTAACACAGAATTCCTTACCCGAATTTTTAGTTCGCAGACCAATAAAATAGAGTCAAATTTCCTTTTGATTAGCGATTTAATAAGGTGACTTGGAACACCAAAACTCAATTCCAAGTGGCGACTCTGAATAATAATTATCCCTTTTCAAAATGTCACTTTAATTGAAAAAACTCTTTTTCTTTCGAAACAATAATAAATTAAAAATATTGAGTGAGAGAAAAAAAGGGGTGTGACACTAAGAAATTTGATGTCTTACCCGACATTCTAAATGAACCTATTATAGTGTCTACCCCGGAGGGTGAATCGGTTGTTGCAAAAAGGGTGTATAGAAATTATCCTATAATGTTGCACAATAGAGTTTCTTATGTTGAACTAGTAGAACTTGATACGTTTGATTTTGATGTTATTTTGGGTATGGGTTGGTTACATGCTTGCTTTGCCTCTATAGATTGTAGAACGAGGGTAACTCTATTCCTAAAAGGTCGTATCATATCTTGTTTGAAATCTTGTAAAATGATCTCCAAAGGGTGTTTATACCATACAGTAAGAGTCCAAGATTTAGATTCCGAAATTCCTCCCATTGATCCAGTCCTCGTAGTGAGAGAACTGGAAGTCTTTTCTAATGATCTTCCTAGTATTCCTCCCGAACGGGAAATTAATTTAGGTATCGACTTGTTACCGGATACAAATCCCATTTCACTTCCTCCTTATCGCATGACTCCGGTCGAATTGAAAGAGTTGAAGGCACGAAACAAGAATTACTAGACAAAGACTTCATTAGACTAAGTATTTACCCATGGGATGCTCCGGTTTTGTTTGTGAAGAAGAAGAGATGAGTCCCTTAGAATGTGCATGATTACCGTCAATCCGACATTATATATGTAATTTTAAAATTTAATTTATACATATATATAATTTACTTGATATCATTATAAATAGTTCTTATACTATTTCAGTTTTTTATCTTTTAATATATATTTCAAGTTTAAAAACATAGAATTTGGAATGGTCCAAGTCATAGATGTTGATAATCATAATAAAAATGTAAATCAAAATCAATAATAAAATGTAAAAAGAAAATCAATCAACACTGAAGATGACAATATTATTGAATGTTTGTTCTTTAGTTTTTACATTGGTTTGGACAATTAAAATACATAATCTAATTTTAATTTTCCTTAAATATTTAGTAATGTAATTAATCTTATTAAACTATTTAGCATGATTTAGAACTTTTAAATTTTGATTATTTTATCATTACTTTACAATATTTATTTTATATGAATTTCGTTTATTATTTTAATTGAATATTTTTGTGTCATCAGTACTCATCTCATATTTGGGTTATTTTTTAAGAAACACCTTAGATAATTGTATTTTGGTTGGACTAAAGAAATATTTGGAGCACAGTGTTAATTATAGTTTGTATGCAAACTTTACTGAGAATCCAAAAAATCTAAAAAATATGAAGTTTATTAGTAGTTTAATTTGGTTTCTAAATTAAAATTTTACACGAATGGTTTGTTTGATATTTGACAAAACCCGTAAGCCCGGTCATGTACATCCCTATTACCACAAATCATGTGAAACTTAATTAATGAGGGTTTGGAAAAATTATTGAATGCGTGAATAAAGTTCATGTTTGTTTCTAAAACGAGAAAATACATTAAGAAAGATCCTGAACTTGGTCAAATAACTTACTTTAGCACTAAACTATACGGGTGTTTAGATACCCCCCTTAACATCTTAAAAGTGAATCAAAAAAACACCCTGAGATTATTATACCAGTCTCACTTGCCACATCATAGCCATGTAAGTCCCACATCATAGACATGTCAGTGCCACATCATTAATTAAAATTTTTAATAATTAATTTTCACAAAATTTTCTTCAACACTTTTTAAAATAATTTACACTAAATTCTTAATTACAAATGCACTTCTAAAATTAAACTTTGAAATGTGGATCCATTTTATTCGAGTCCAGAATCAAAAGGGTAACAATTTTTTTGAAAACTTTCAAAAGCGCAACTCAATATAATTTGTACCAAAGGGCAACATTTTGTTAATTTCCCTGACGGTGTTTTAATATAGGTTTTTTAAGGTAAGACTCAAAATTTCTTGAGCCTTATAAGGCGCAAATTCGAATACTTAAAAAAATTGTGTTTTATCTTACATAATATTTTTTTTAGTATTGTATTTGTTGTGTTTCTTATATATGTTATTTGTTGTTTCTTATATATGTATTTTTGTTATTTCTTAATATGATAAATTTAACATATAACGTTGTATTTTTTGCTTCGGAATCATAAACAATTAGAGATTTCAAATAAACGATTTCGAAGCAGAAAAGACAATATAAAAATATTATGTAAGGAAAAAAATGCAATTTTTTTAGGAAAAATAACTTAAATACAAAACTATAAGTTTAGTATTCTCTAATTTTTCCTTCTTTTTTTAAATATTACATAATTTCTCTTTTTTTTTTTAATTTTAGTAGAAGTTTAGATATACATAGTCTTCTCTCTCCTATAACACACACTTCCCCAATATCATGCCTATTTTTTCTCCACTAAAATACTCAATCTTCTGAATCACTTTTTGAATTATTAATTTTAATTAAAAACTTTTCACAACATTTAATATGAATTTTGAATTTCAAATTCTTTTTCTTCTTACTCCATCATCCGTCTATAGTTCTTCTTCTCCTTCTTAATCAATCATATGTTCTTATTTTCTCTTTTTTTCTTCCTGTTCATTGCTATATTACATCAGCCGTCTCTAGGTCTTCTTTTTCTTCTTACTCCATCATCCGTTCTTCTTTTTGTCACGACCCAAAACCGAGCCGCGAGTGGCACCCACACTTATCCTACTATGTGAGCGAACCAACCAATCTAAACCCCAACATTTTAAACATAATGAACAAAATACAATGCGGAAGACTTAAACTCATTAATGAAAATCAATTCAATAACTTCTAAAATTCAACAACTATTATTCCCCAAAATCTGGAAGTCATCATCACAAGAACATCTATCCTCAAATTACTAATTTAAGAGTATCTAAGAAACTAAAATACATAAAAAGCTAGTTCATGCCGGAACTTCAAGGCATCAAGATATGAAGAGGAAGATCCAGTCCAAGCTAGAAGCATTTAGCTCACCCTGAAATCCGGAGTAATGAAGACTGGCTAGAGTTGCGGTTGAGTTGAAGACGACGGTATGTTTGCTGCACTCCACATATAACAAGGAAAGAAACATACAAGTAGGGGTCAGTACAAAACACAAGTACTGAGTAGGTATCATCGGCCAACTCAACATAGAAAACAATATATATCAGATAATATCATAAATCAACTACAATACTCAACATGTAGCAACAACAAGTATTATAATCATTAATAAGTACCGCCAAGTTCACACATGAGGACTCAAGCCTCAATACCATACTCATTTGGGAAATTAGGTTCATTAGATTGAGTATATTAACATTTTTCAAGATTCATTATCTTATTCTCTGGTGTCGGTACGTGACACTCCGCTCCCCTACTACTATGTGTCGGAACGTGACACTCCGATCCCCTAATTCTATGTGTCGGAACGGACACTCCGATCCCCTAATTCTACGTGTCGGTTCGTGACACCCGATCCCCTAATTCTACGTGTCGGTTCGTGACATCCGATCCCCTAATTACGTGTCGGTTCGTGACACCCGATCCCCTAATTCTACGTGTCGGTTCGTGACACCCGCTCCACTATCTCATTCTATCAATTCATCAACCTTCTTTTATACCAAGGCATCATCAATCTCATTACTTTAGTTCATCAAGCCTTCTCTTATACCAAGGAATCATCATTAACAAAGAGATTAGGGTTTTTCAGATTTATGATTCAATAGCTTCATCATGCTTATTTTATCACAATTATATAATCACATTCATGCAAGCATACAATTAAACATCATGCAGGGTACATTATACAATTACTCACTACAATACATATCATTCGCTATTAAGAGTTTACTACGAATAGCATAAAAACCATAACCTACCTCCACGAAGAATTGAAATCAAGCAAGCTAATCCTCAAAATTCTTGCTTTCCTCTTCGTTCCTCTCTCTCTCTCTCTCTCTCTTCTTGATCGATTCCCCTCTCTTTGTTCTTTCTATTTTTCTTATTCAAACCTCTTTCTTTTACCCTAATTAGCATATAATTAAGTACAAAAGATGAGGAATTAACCCTACTAATTAACCAAGGTTATCTCTTTTAACCCCAAGTAATTAAATTATAATATTAACCCACTAACTTTATAATTATAGAAGGAATAGTCCAAAACGCCCTTAAAACACTTAATAGAAATCCGATCCAGCCTGGGATTACGCAACCTGTGACGGCCCGTCGTGCCTGCGACGGTCTGTCCTGCAGGTCCGTCACAAAGTTCAGAGACTCAATTTCCTTGAAGAGTCTGTGACGGTCCGTCGTGCCCACGACGGTCCGTCCTGCCATGTCACGAAGTTCAGAGAGTCGATTTCAGTACCCAAATTTCATTAATTCTAAGTGTTTTGGAACGAGACACCCTCGACGGCCGTCGTGCCCATGACGGTCGTCGTGTGGGATCTGTCGTCTCAGCCAGTTTTCCAGAATAAAATCTGCTGCTCAAAACGACTAAACAGGTCGTTACAATAGATACCAATTTACCCATCGTTCGTCCTCGAACGATCACAAGAAGAAAAACAAGGGCGAAAAGGAGTACCTGAATCTGTAAAACAGATGTGCGTATCTTTCTTGCATTATCGCCTCCTTCTCCCAAGTGGACTCTTCAACCGGCCGATTCTTCCATTGCACTTGTGGATGCAATCTCCCTTGACCTCAACTTGCGGACTTGTCTAGCTAAAATAGCAACAGGCTCCTCCTCATAAGACAAATTCTCATCAAGCAAAACCGAATCCCAGCGAATGATATAGTTTCCATCCCCATGGTATCTTTTCAACATAGACACATGGAATAACGGATGCACTCCTGACAGTCCTGGAGGCAAAGCTAATTCATAAGCCACCTCCCTACTCGCTAAGTACTTCGAATGGTCCAATATAACCTTGGGCTTAGCTTACCTCTTTTACCAAACCGCATCACCCCTTCATGGGCGAAACCTTCAGCAAGACTTGCTCACCCTCATAAACTCCAAGTCTCTAACCTTTCATCTGCATATTCCTTTTGCCTACTTTGAGCCGCTAAAAGCTTTTCTTGAATGAGATTTCATTTATCTAATGATTCCTCAGAAGGTCAGTACCAAGGTCTAACCTCAAATGCATCAAACCAACCAATGGGAGACCTACATCTCCTCCCATACAATGCCTCAAATGGGGCCATATCAATACTTGAGTGATAGCTATTATGTAGGAGAACTCTGCCAAAGGTAAGAAGCTATCCCAATGGCCACCAAATTCTATCACACATGCACGAAGCATATCCTCCAACACTTGAATCGTTCGCTCGACTGACCATCGGTCTGAGGGTGAAATGCGCAGTACTAGATCCAACCTAGTACCAATTCGGCATGCAATGTTTCCAAAACTTAGAAGTAAGCTGCGTACCTCTATCTGATATGATGGAGAGTGGAACCCCATACAACGAACAACTTCGAGATGTAAAGTTGGCTAACTTCTCTGCATTGTAAGTCACCTTAACCGGAATGAAGTGAGCAGACTTAGTTAATCAATCAACAACATCCAAATGGAGTCATACTTACCCATTGTCTTTGGAAGACCAACCACAAAGTCCATTGCAAACTTTCCCCACTTCCATTCAGGATTGGGCATTCTCTGAAGGGTCCATCCAGTCCTCTGGTGTTCATTATTTCACTTGCTGACAGTTTGGACATTTGGCAATAAAATCAACAATGTCACGCTCATTCTACTCCACCAAAGTGTGTTGCTTTAGATCACGATACATCTTGGTTGCCACCAGGATGTATAGAATACCTTGAACTATGAGCCTCTGTCAGAATAGTGTTGATCAAATCATTCAACGCGGGGTACACATACCCTTCCCTTAATCCTCAAAACACCTTCCTCATCAATTTGGCTTCTTTAGCCTCTCCTCGCAACACTTTATCTCGGATCCGAATCAATTTCTCATCATTAAACTGCTTTCCCTTAATCTTGTCAAGGAAGGAAGATCTTGCCTCCACACAAGCCAAAATTCCTCCTTCTCATTACTTCTACCTCATAAAGTCATTAGCCAGAATTCTGAAACTTCTCTAGCCAATGGGCGTCTAGAAACTTGCAAATGAGAGCTAGATTTGCTTCCTTTCTACTTAAAGCATCTGCCACAACATTAGCCTTCCGGATGATACAAGATTGTGATATCGTAGTCCTTCAGTAGTTCCATCCATCTCCTCTGTCCAAATTCAAATCTTCTGAGTAAAGACATACTGTAGGCTACGATGATCCGTATAGACTTCACACTTAACCCCATATAAAGTGCCTCCATTGCTTTAATGCAAACACTACCGCGGCCAATTCCAAATCATGGGTGGATAGTTACGTTCATGCGTTTTTAATGCCTTGAAGCATAAGCAATTACATTCTTCTCTTGCATTAGCACTGCACGCAAACCCGAATAGGATGCATCACAATAGACAATGAAATTCTTACCTTCCACTGGCAAGGTGAGATGGGTGCAGTAGTCAAAAAAGTCTGAGTTTCTGAAAGCTTTCTTCGCACTCATCCGACCAAACAAATGGTACATTCTGCTTAGTCAAGCTTGTCAATGGGAAAGCAATAGAAGAGAAACCCTTAACAAATCGGCGGTAGTAGCTAGCTAAACCAACAAAGCTCCTTATCTCTGTAACATTAGTAGGTCTCTTCCAATCTTCACTGCTTCAATCTTAGAGAATCCACCATCACTCCATCCTAGAAACCACGTGCCCCAAGAAGGACACTGAATCTAGCCAAAACTCACACTTGGAGAATTTGGCGTAAAGCTTTTTCTCCCTCAACATTTCCAATACAATTCTCAAGTGCTCCTCATGTTCCTTCTTGCTCTTTGAGTAGTATACCATATATCATCAATGAAGTTATGACAAAGAGATCCAGATATGGCTTAAAATCTCATTCATCAAGCTCATGGAAAGCAGCAGGGGCATTCATAAGCCCAAAAGACATTACTAAGAACTCATAATGCCCATACCTGGTCCGAAAAGCAGTCTTGGGCACATCCGTTGCCCGTATTTTCAATTGATGATAACCAGATCTCAAGTCGATTTTGAGGAAGGTACAAGCACCTTGTAACTGATCGAACCAAATATCAATGCGGGAAGAGGATACTTGTTCTTAATAGTTATCCTTATTCAGTTGTCTATAGTCTATGCACATCCGAAAACTTCCATCCTTCTTTTCACAAACAAAACACGGAGCACCCAAGGAGGATGCACTTGGTCTAATAAGCCTTTGCTTAACAACTCTTGAAGTTGGGCCTTTAACTCTCTTAACTCCGCGGGAGCCATTCTATAAGGGGGTATAGAAATGGGGCGAGTACACCGGTTCCAGATCAATGCCAAAGTCAATCATCTCTATCCGGTGGCATACCAGGAAGATCTGCAGGGAAACAACATCCAGAAACTCACGGACTACCGAAAACCGACTCAATGAAGGTACTTGGGTAGTATCATCCTGAGGTGTGCCAAGAACGATAAACACCCTTTACTAACCATGCTCTTAGCACGAAGAAAGGAGATGATACGAACGGAGGTAGGAGTGGAAGTGTAGTCGCCCTCCCATACTAACGGATCTGTCCCAGGCTTGGCTAACGTCACGGTTTTAGAATTACAATCCAAGATTGCAAAATTTGGAAAAAGCCAAGTCATACCCAGAATTACATCGAAGTCAACCATTTCTAAGATATCAAATCTACATAAGTTGTGCTCCCCCCAAAAAGTCACCAAACAAGACTATATACTTTTTCAACTATCACATACTCACCCACCAGTAGACACACGAATAGTATGTCAACAATTCACAAGGTAAATTAAGACCATAGCAAATGAGGAAGATACATGAAAATGTGGATCCAGGATCAAATAAAGACCGAAGCATGCACAAACCAAAAGATTACCTGTGATAACAACATCGGATGTCTCCGCTTCAGATCTCCCAGGGAAAGCGTAACAATGTGACCTATCGCCTGTTTGCCCGTTGCCCCTACCATGTTGTGCTGTAGTGGCTCCAGTTTGCCCGTCACCCCCCGCCGTTTTGGTGACCACCATTACCTCGGCCACCACGTCCTCCAGAATAACGGCCTCTACCACCATGAACCACCTCTAACCTCTAGATATTGGGGGTCTATAACTCTGTTTTTGACAATTCCTCCTATATGTCCAGTCTCCCCTCTCCCTCCACATCCTAACACTCTTTGGAGTCAAGCATAGGTCTCTCAGAGAAGTGTTGACCGGTCTGAGGTGGACCCCCAACTATAGTCTGTAGTGAAGACTGAATTGGTCGGATTGAGTAACCTCCTGAACCCTGTCCTCTAGAGTAAAAACCATTAAACTCACCTCCCTTTCGAAACCTTTTTGATGTCGATACCATGGTGAAGTCATCTGGCTTCACTCCTTCCACCTCTATCACGAAGTCTACCACTTCTTGAAAGGATTTTGCCGTAGCCGCTACCTGTAAGGCTGAAATCCGCAATTCTGACCTCAACCCCTTCACAAACGGCAAATCCGCTCTTGTGGACTGAAACAAAACAAAGTTGGTGGCATACCTGGATAATGCACGAAACTTAGCCTCATATGCAGTAACCGACATCCTACCTACCTTGTTCTAGGCTCAAGAACTCACCTCTTTTCCTATCCCTCAAAGTCCGGGGGATATACTTCTCCATAAAAAAGCTAGAGAATGAGGCCCAAGTCATAGGTGGTGCCTCTGTTGGTTGACACTCAACATGTGACCGCCACCACATTTTGGCGTTCCCTTAAAACTGATAAGTCACAAACTCAACACCAAACCGTTCTACTATACCCATCTTGTGTAGTAGCTCATGACAGTCAACCAGAAAATCGTAGGCATCCTCAGATTCAGCACCCTTGAAGACTGGAGGTTTCAATTTCAAGAACTTACTGAAAAGTTCATGCTGATCATTTGTCATTATAGGCCCTGTAGTCAGACGAGGAAATGTTCCTATTTCCAATGAGGCATCCATGCGGGGAGCCTCAACAGCGGCCTGCCCTACATCCGGAACCTGGGATGCTAGTGCAGAAAACACTGGAGGTGTCTGGCCATGATCAGATAACCCGCTAAGATAAGCAAGAACCTGATTGATCATCTCTGGGGTAGGTTGGGGTGGCAATTCCTCATTCTGTACTTGTTCATTCTCCCCATCCTCACCCTCTCTTACCACTTCCTCAGTTGGTGGAGGAGTCACTGCCCTAGTACTAGTTGGGCTAGGTTCTTGTCCTCTTCCTCTAGGGGACGCCCTCCCACGACCTCTACCACGGCCTCTTGCCACTACTCCTCTCCGAGCTACAGCCCCAGTGGCTTGCTCAGACGCATCTTGTCTTGCCGATGTTGGTGTTGGCGCTGTTGTTGCTCTAGTTCTAACCATCTGCGAAATAGAGTGAAGATGGTCAGATACCAATTTGTATCACCTATGATACCAATTGGATCCAAGTATAGCACGAAACAAAGAAAGAAAGAATGGAATTTTCCTAAGTCTTATAGCCTCTCAAAGAAAAGTAAAGGCGTCCCCCTACCGTTCCTTAAGACTCTACTAGACTCTCGTTCTTGTGTGATGAGACCAACGAACCTAATGCTCTGATACCAAGTTTGTCACGAACCAAAAACCGAGCCGCGAGTGGCACCACACTTATCCTACATGTGAGCGAACCAACCAATCTAAAAACCCAACATTTTAAACATATGAACAAAATACAATCGGAAGACTTAAACTCATTATGAAAATCAATTCAATAACTTCTATAATTCAACAACTATTATTCCCCAAAATCTGGAAGTCATCATCAAAGAACATCTATCCTCAAATTACTAATTTAGAGTATCTAAGAAACTAAAATACATAAAAAGCTATAAAAAGCTAGTCCATGCCGGAACTTCAAGGCATCAAGACATGAAGAGGAAGATCCAGTCCAAGCTAGAAGCATTTAGCTCACCCTGAAATCCAGAGTAATGAAGACTGGCTAGAGTTGCGGTTGAGTTGAAGACGACAGTATGTTTGCTTGCACTCCACATATAACAAGCAAAGAACATACAAGTAGGGTCAGTACCAAACACAAGTACTAAGTAGGTATCATCGGCCAACTCAAAATAGAAAACATATATAT